>JAANYP010006175.1:0-12739 GCA_020465985.1 Centrapalus pauciflorus | reverse complement strand
ACCATAGTAGAGAGGAGTGCCCCCAACGTGGTCTTGGTTGTGCTAAATGCAGAAAGCGTGGACACTTCATGTATCAGTGCCACAGTGGACAACGAGGTCAATCACAGTCATCAGCTGGAGGTTCAACAATGAAAAGCTCAGCTGCGACTCCAACTGTTAGGACCCGCGCCTTCCAAATAACGGCGGAGGAAGCGAAAGAAACCCCGGATGTGGTTACCGGTACGTTTTTACTAAACTCCATACCTGCGCGTGTGTTATTCGACTCCGGTGCAAGCCGTTCATACATCTCAACTAATTTTGCGCAAAGATTATCTAAGTTTCCTTCGAAGCTTCCTGTTATACTTGATATAGAGACAGCCAGTAACAATTACGTTATGGCTGATTCCGTTTACCGAAATTGCACCTTACTTGTCAATCACGTTGTATTCAATCTCGACCTTATCCCGATACCGTTAAAAGAATTCGACTTCATCATCGGCATGGATTGGTTAACGAACAACGAGGCTACAATCGTCTGCAACCGCCGAATTATCCGAATCAAGACTTCAGACGGCCGAGTGTTAGAGATTAAAGGAGACAAGCATAAAGGTGATCATTGTTTTATATCGGTTGAGAAAGCGCGAAAGTATCTTTCAAAGGGTCACGAATATTATCTTTGTTATGTCTCGTCTGAGTCTACCTCGGAATTCAACAAGAAATCTGTATCTGATATTCCGATCGTCTGTGAGTTCCCAGACGTATTCCCTGATGACATTTCATGAATGCCACCGGAACGACAAGTTGAATTCGGGATTGACTTAGTTCCTGGTGCGGCTCCCATCGCTAAAGCCCCCTACAGACTTGCTCCTGCAGAAATGCAGGAAATGTCAAAACAACTGCAAGATCTGTTAGAGAAGGGATTTATCCGACCGAGTTCATCTCCGTGGGGTGCACCTGTCTTGTTCGTAAAGAAGAAAGACGGAACTCTCCGAATGTGCATCGACTATCGTGAGTTGAACAAAGTCACAATCAAGAATAAATATCCTCTGCCCAGAATTGATGATCTATTTGATCAGCTACAAGGAGCCAGTTACTTCTCCAAAATCGATCTTCGTTCTGGGCATCATCAGTTAAAAGTTAAAGATGAGGATATTCCAAAGACAGCCTTCCGCACAAGATATGGTCATTACGAATTTCTCGTAATGCCTTTCGGTTTAACGAATGCACCAGCGGCGTTCATGGATCTCATGAATCGCGTGTGCAGACCAATGCTGGATAAGTCAGTTATCGTGTTCATAGGCGATATCCTGATTTACTCAAAGTGCGAGTTTTGGCTCAGACAGGTAAAAATCTTACATTGTCTCGAGTTATTTCTTAAAGCGTTCGTTGTTTCAAAACTTGAATTCTACTTTGATTTCTTTTTAGATTCAATTCCTTGGCCATGTTGTATCTGGCGAAGGCATCTCCGTTGATCCATCCAAAGTCGAGGCCGTTTAAAAATGGCAAACGCCTCGCAATGCCTCCGAAATCAGAAGTTTCCTTGGATTGGCCGGTTACTATCGGCGATTCATTAAGGACTTCTCGAAGATTGCTGTGCCACTTACAATGCTAACACGAAAGAATACACCTTTCGTATGGGCCGATAAACAGCAAGAGGCATTCGACATTCTGAAGCAGAAACTCGTTCAAGCGCCAATCCTAGCCTTACCAGAAGGCAATGATGATTTCGTTGTCTATAGCGATGCATCTGGTACTGGCTTAGGATGTGTCCTCATGCAAAGGGGAAAAGTCATTGCCTACGCTTCAAGGCAATTGAAGGATTATGAGAAAAGTGCACCAACTCATGATCTTGAGTTGGCTGCCGTGACCTTTGCATTAAAAATCTGGCGGCATTATCTCTATGGGACTCGGTGTCAACTTTACACCGACCATAAAAGCCTCAAACATCTTTTTACTCAAAAGGATCTAAACATGAAACAGCGTCGGTCCTTGGAGCTTATCAAGGACTATGATTGCGAGATCCTATATCATCCCGGCAAAGCCAATGTGGTCGCGGATGCATTGAGTAGAAAAGTCTATCCGGAAAAGTGTTGCTATGCCCTGACTCCAATTGTATTCTCTTCTGATCTCATTGAAAATATTAAATCTGCTCAAGCTGAAGCATTGAAAGAAGAGAACATCTGTTATGAAAATCTCAAAGGGGAACTTCAATTTCTATCTATGAATCATTTGAGACTTCAATGTCTCAAGGGAAACCGAATCTGGATTCCTAAATATGGTTCTATCCGCAACACTCTTCTATCTGAAGCCCATCAGTCCAAGTTATCCATTCATCCTGGCAGCTCAAAGATGTATTTCGATCTGAAAGCTGATTATTGGTGGCCAGGAATGAAGAAAGACATCGGTCAATTCGTTGAAAGCTGCATAGTATGTCAAATGGTTAAGGCAGAACACCAGAAGCCCTTCGGGGATATGCAACCACTGCCAGTTCCTGAGTGGAAGTGGGAGCATATAACCATGGACTTTGTCACGAAATTGCCAAAGACCAAGAGACAACACGACTCCATCTGGGTAGTCGTGGATCGATTAACGAAGTCAGCACATTTCATACCGATGAAAGAGACATACTCTCTTGATAGATTTGCACAGATGTACATCACCGAAGTTATTTCACGTCACGGTGTGCCAAAATCTATCGTCTCTGATTGTGATAGTCGTTTCACTTCGAGATTTTGGAAAGCACTGCAAGACGGGATGGGTACTCGAATCTCAATGAGTACAGCTTATCACCCTAATGCAGATGGCCAAAGTGAACGCACTATCCTAACTCTGGAAGATATGCTCCGTGCCTGCATTCTTGATCTGGGTGGTAACTGGGATGACCACTTACCTTTGGTCGAATTCTCATACAACAACAGTTATCATTCCACGATTAAGATGGCTCCTTTTGAAGCTTTATACGGACGAAAGTGCAGAACTCCCACCTGTTGGCGCGAAACAGGTGAATCACCTTTAGCAGGTCCGGCACTTCTACAGTTGACTCATGATAAGATTCAACTTGTCAGAAGGAACATCCTTGAAGCTCAAAGCAGGCAGAAGTCGTATTACGATAATCGTCATAGATCAATCAGTTTTGCAGTTAACGATTGGGTGATGCTGAAAGTATCTCCAATGAAGAATGTGGTCCGGTTCATAAAGAGGAACAAGCTAGCTCCGAGATTTATTGGCCCGTTCAAGATTGTTGAAAAGATAGGAAATCAATCTTATCGTCTTGAACTGCCAACTGACTTGGCTGCAATACATCCTGTATTCCATGTTAGTCATCTACGAAAGAGCCTAGCTGATGAAAGAGAGGTAAAGATACCACACGTTAATGTGCAAATTGATGAGAAGCTTCGAGTGGTTGAAGAGCCAGAATGTATTCTGGACTCGAAGACCAAAAAGCTTCGTAATAAAGAGATACAGATGGTGTTCGTCCAGTGGAAACACCACAAGGGTTCACATCAGTCTTGGGAATCCAGAGATGTTATAAAAGCAACGTATCCAAGTCTGTTCGAACATAGCTAACTTCGGGGACGAAGTTTATGCGTGGTGGAGCCCATTCTGTAACAACCTAGCTTTTGACTAAACTTTAATTTCTGTTTTGATTCAATAATGTAATGTATTACATTATTGTATTGTAATTTTAATTAAGTAATTAAAATATTTAATTAAGATAAATTATGTTAGTGATAATAAAAATGCAAAAGTGTAGGGGTTAAATTGTCAAAACCCAAAAGATGTGAAATAAAAGACTCAATGTCTTTTAATTTCTCCTTCATTATCATTTAAAGAAATCAAACATACACTCTCTCTTCTCACTCTTCATCATACGGCCAACCTCCACATTTTTATCAATAAGTTCATAAATTGCAATTAAGTGAAGAATTAAAGTCAAAGGAGTTACAACAATCATCAAATAATCAACAATCTACAAAGATTTGAGGTAATGTTCACTTATATTTTAGATTTTTATGATGTTTGGTTCGGTTTTGGGAGAAACCGAAACCAAGAAATTAAAACATGGAATTTGTAATGCATGCGTAAGATTTTAGTTGTTTATGATGAATTGAAGTATATAAAAGCTATAGAAACTAAATTCGTGGATTGGATCAACTTAATAATGGGGAAAATCGGAATTTTGATAAAAATGTGTTCTTGACCAAAAATATATAAGTTGGATGATCTTGATGAATTTGTGATGTTTTTGATAAGGAAAATGATATAAAATCAACCTAATAATGATAATATATCAATATAAGACATTGCATGTTAATATAAATGAATTTAGTGAATTTTATGTAAAAACCCGTATGCATAAAAGTTAAGAACATGAAGAACAAACCTGGGAAAAATCTGCAAGTCATGGATCCGAATTCGGTTAGGACCGAATTCGGATAGGATGCCAATTCGGATGGTTGTTTCGGATCCTGTTTGGTACGAAATTCAATTGTCTAATTCGGATGATCCTAAATTCGGTCCCCATGTTTCAATTCGGATGATATACTTGGATTGGTCCTAATTCGGGTTAACATTCGGTCCGAATCCGGTTGACCCATTTCGGATAGGTCCGAATCCGGGTGCATGGTCCGGATTGATCCGAATCCAGATATCCGATCCTGATGGTCCGAATTTGATGGATCCGGATCCTAGCCTTTTATTTGGATATTTTAACATCACAATTAAATACTATTATATATATATATATATATATATATATATATATCTTTTAAAGATTTACAAAGCTTATACATATATATATATATATTAATGATTCAAAGAAACAAAGAAAATGAACAAAATAATCAACGAGTTATCTGTTATCAGAATCAGATTAAATAAAGAATTAAAAACTTAAAGCTAATGATGTGATATGATAAATTCTGGGCAGGTTCAGTTAAATCCTGAACACAGATTAAAGATACTGAAAGTGGGTCACTGATTAGAAAAGAAAAGCCAGAGATTAGATAGATCAAGATTAAAGAGAAATCCTGGGATAACTCGGGTGGTGGATTATAAATCTGCTTGAAATGACCAAGAAACTGTGAGTTATAGATATTCAGTTTTTGCATGCAAGACTTCCGATTGAGATATATTGTTGATGATAGATTATTTGACATTCATGAATGCTCAGCTGGATTGTGACCTGTGCACACCATGGTTCGGTGATGCCCTGTGGATCATGATGGCTATTTCACTTATCACTTCGCATGACATTGTATTTATAATTTCGTTCAGATATTGATATGAGCTTATTGCTATCATGACCTTGATGACATATGCTTTCATTATTACTCGAATCTTCGACATATTGATTCAGCTTAGCATGATTAGCCTTGTCGGTCTATTGTTCTAGACCATGCTATTTCACCAGTTCTATTGAACTTGGTATAGACACTCCGATGTTCCCCCATGAAGACCGCTGGTAGCTAGCCCAGCATAAGTGGATAGCTTCCACTAAAAGCGTGAGCGTGGGCTGAACATCATCCAATTCTGTGAATTCTATGTCTCAATCATGAGTGGCTGTAGCGGCAGTCCAGACATATCACGCTTTGACCCATGATCCGCTTGATTAATGCATGTGAATCTGAAAATCTATATTCTCACTAAGCTTTGCTTACAGTTGCTATTTGACCTTTTTACAGGAAAAGATAAAGGAAAGTCACCTGTCGGACCTAGTTCTTAGGTCTTACAAGATCAAGATTGAAGTTTTCTATAGACCACTACTCAGCAAAACCCTTCGGTACTGATTGGCAGATGATAATTGTGGTGGTCAGGGTAGACTTGATTTGATTGTATGATGACATGAATTAGATTAGTCTGTTACCCTTTATAAGTTTATTTTGAAAATTGTAATCTGAACCAAAATTGTATTAAACTTATCCTAATGTTTGTACTTGTAATCTGAAATTCCGCAACTTAAATTACTCTATCTTAGTTATGATTGATATCGTGTTGCATGATGTGGGAACTAGACTCTGAGGACTGCCCCGTAAGGGAAGGTCTTCACATGGATGCTTGAGACTCTCCGTGAGTGGAGACAAGAGGAAGGAATCCCTTCCTAGTTCGAGGTCGGAGGACCATCCTCCGCACCGATCCCACCACTCACCCAGGAGACAGCTGACCAGACCGTACCCCTGCTATTAGCAAGGTCTTACCGTCAAAATCTCCAAATCCGGTTACTTAACCGAGATATTGGAGAATTGACTGCCCGTCTAGAGCAAGAGGAGATTCAGAACTCCAATTTATACTGGGTTAACCAGCATGCCCTCACCATCCAACAGGATGGCCTGAATGAGCTTCAGTAGCAACTAGCCGAAAGCGAGGCTCGGAACGAGGAGCTAGCTCAGCGCCTCAACGCGTTGGAGAAAGGAGAGACCCCTGATCACTCCCAAACTTAGTACTCTTTATCTATCCTTGTAATGTTAGGAAAATATTATGTAATAGTATAGGACAAAATTTTCGGGTAATAACCCGCCCATTGTAAGAAAATTATGAATGATTAATGAATATTACAAGTTATTTATGAAATTGTGTTTGATGATTATAGTGTTGTGCCTTAAGAAAAATCTAAATCTTTAAGATTCAACTTCTTACACTATGCTCTTTTCTTAAAACTTTAAGATAATGCCGCCAATAAGAGCTATGAATGCTGCAGAAATTGAGGAACTAGTCGCACAAAGAGTGGCCGCTGCTATAGCCACTTATGAGACCAACAGAAACAGTTCAGCTAATGGAGATGGTGGTGCTAGCCGCACGACGGGAGGAACTGAAACCCACCCAAAGGGTTATGGAATTAAGGGGTTTTTGAGTTGCAAGCCCCAATACTTCAATGGAACTGAAGGAGCTGTCGGATTAGTACGATGGTTCGAAAAGTTGGAGTCTGTCTTACGTGTTAGCGGATGCATTGAAGGAGACAAGATGAAATTTGCCACCCACACTCTGCAAGACAGCGCCTTGACATGGTGGAACTCGTATACCCAGTCTGCAGGGATTGATGCAGCTTACCAACTCGCCTGGACCGAGTTGAAACAAATGATGACCGACGAGTATTGCCCAAGAAATGAGTTACAGAAGATGGAGTCAGAGTTTTGGAATCTGGCTATGAAGGGAACAAATGTAGCTGGGTACACCAACCGATTTCACGAACTAAGCATTCTGTGCCCTCAGATGGTGACCCCTGAATACAAGAAAATCGAGCGTTACATTTGGGGACTCGCTCTTCAAATTCAAGGCAATGTCACTGCTTCCAACCCAACCACCATTCAGGATGCCATCAGAATGGCCAATAACCTTATGGATCAAGTGTCTCCGAGAATCGAACCCAAGGCCGGGGAAAATAAGAGGAAATAGGAGGACAAGTCCAGGAAGAATACGGGCTCGCAATCCAAGAAACCCGAGACCATCAAGGCTTATGTAGCAGGATTTGAGTCAAGGAAGGGCTACACAGGTACAAAGCCTTTCTGCACCCAATGCACCTATCATCATAACAAGGATCCCTGCCCAACCCCTTGTGGAAAATGCAAACGTATTGGTCATTTACCCAAGGATTGTAAATTTGGAACCCCGGGAATCAATGGTGGCAATCAGAGAGGCTGCTATGAATGTGGAGCTGCCGGGCACTTCGGGAGTGAGTGCCCGAAGTTGAGAAATGGTGGAGGAGCTCAGGGGAGAGCTTTTGTATTAGGAGCAGGTGACGCTCGTCAGGATCCCCATGTGGTATCAGGTACGTTTCTTTTAAATGACATTTACGCTTACGTACTCTTTGATACTTGGGCTTATTGGAGCTTTATATCTGATAAGTTTAGGAAGCAATTGAATGCCACTCCTTTTCCCTTAGACAACTCTTATACTATAGAACTGGCTGACGGCAAAATAATAGAGGCAAGTAGTATTATTAAGGAATGCACACTGAAGCTGGCAGATCATCCCTTTAAGATAGACTTGATGCCTATAGAACTCGGAAGTTTTGATGTAGTAATTGGCATGGATTGGTTGTCACACAATCATGCCGAGATTTTGGGCAGTAAGAAATTGGTACGGATACCACTCCACAAGAAGAAGGTCCTACAAGTCCAAGGGGAAAGAAAGAACCGTCAGCTGAATGTCATATCCGACCTAAGTACATTAAAGTGCCTTAGAAAAGGTTGCCATGCGGTATTAGTACAGATTGCAGAAAAAGAGTCGGAGGAGAAACGACTCGAGGATATTCCAGTGGTTTGTGACTATCCGAAGGTCTTCCCGGAAGATTTGCCTGGGCTTCCGCCAGCTAGGCAAGTGGAGTTTCAAATCGATTTGGTGCCGGGAGCTGCACCGGTCGCAAGAGCCCCATATAGACTCGCTCCTTCTGAAATGCAAGAGCTATCCAATCAACTACAAGAGTTGATGGATAAAGGATTCATTCGACCAAGTTCCTCACCTTGGGGAGCTCCGGTCTTATCTGTAAAAAAGAAATACGGATCCTTCAGAATGTGCATAGACTACCGAGAGCTAAGTAAGTTACGGTAAAGAACCGCTACCCCCTTCCTAGAATTGACGACCTATTTGACCAACTACAGGGATCTAGCTTCTATTCTAAGATTGATCTGCGATCCGGGTATCATCAAGTAAAGGTTCGAGAAGAAGACATTCCCAAGACAGCATTCAGAACTCGTTATGGACATTACGAATTCCAGGTAATGCCATTCGGTTTGACCAACGCACCAGCCGTATTCATGCACCTCATGAATCGAGTGCGTAAACCGTAACTGGACAAATTTGGAATAGTGTTCATAGACGATATTTGTTAAAGAAGGAGCAGTTATACGCCAAATATTCAAAATGTGAATTTTCGTTGCGAGAAGTTAAATTCCTCGGACATGTGATCAACAACCAGGGAATCCAAGTTGACCCATCAAAAATCGAGGCCATAAAGAACTGGGTGACTCCTAGAACTCCCACGGAAATCCGCCAATTTCTAGGACTTGCCGGTTATTATAGGCGATTTATTGAAAACTTCTCAAAGATAGCAGGTTCCTTAACAGAGCTGACTCGGAAAGATGCCAAATATATCTGGGGTGAAGAGCAGGAAAAAGCGTTTCAACAGTTAAAGCAAAGATTATGTAGTGCACCAATTCTGTCCTTACCTGAAGGGATAGAAAATTTTGTGGTCTACTGTGATGCCTCACACAATGGAGCTTGGAGCAGTGGTGTTTGCTCTCAAAATATGGAGGCACTACCTGTACGAAACTAAGTGCACGGTGTTCACAGACCATAAAAGCCTCCAGCATATTCTGAATCAGAAAGAGTTAAATATGAGGCAACGTCGTTGGGTTGAGCTGCTTCGCGATTACTACTGCGAGATTCATTATCATCCGGGGAAGGCGAATGTTGTAGCTGACGCCCTGAGCCGAAAGGAACGGGTTAAACCATTGAGAGTCCGAGCTTTGGTCATGACTATACAGTCAAACCTAAACTCTCAAGTCTGCGAGGCACAAGAAGAAGCAGTCAAGGAGGGTAATCTACTGGATGAAACCTTGAGAGGAATGGATAAGCAGTTTGAAATCAAGCCAGATGGACGTCGGTACTTCATGGGCAGAATTTGGCTACCAAAATTCGGAGGAGTGAGGAAGCTGGTCATGGATGAAGGGCAAAAAACAAGATATGCTATTCATCCAGGGTCAGATAAGATTTACCACGACTTGAAGGGTATGTACTGGTGGCCAAACATGAAGGCAGACATTGCTACCTATGTCAGCAAGTGCTTAACATGTTTGAAGGTTAAGGCTGAGGACCAGAAACCATCAGGATTGCTAGTTCAACTAGAAATACCCCAGTGGAAGTGGGAGAACATCACCATGGACTTCATCACGAAGTTGCCAAATACATCTGGAGGTTATGATGCCATTTGGGTGATTGTGGATCGACTTACCGAAACCGCACACTTCCTGCCAATCAAGGAGACTGATAAGATGGATAAGTTAACACGAATGTATCTTAAAGAAGTCGTCTCAAGGCATGGAGTGCCAGTATCAATTATATCAGACAGGGACAGCCGGTTCACATCAAGATTTTGGCAGTCATTACAAGAAGCACTGGGTACACGCTTGGATATGAGCACAGCCTATCACCCGCAGATGGATGGTCAGAGTGAAAGGACGATTCAGACTTTGGAAGACATGCTAAGGGCATGTGTTATCGACTTTGGCAAAAGTTGGGACAGGCACCTGCCATTAGTCGAGTTTTCCTATAACAACAGCTATCACTCGAGTATTAAGACCGCCCCATTCGAGGCACTCTATGGGCTAAAGTGTCGATCACCACTTTGTTGGGCTAAGGTAGGAGATAGCCAAATTACTGGATCTGAGATCATCCAGGAGACTTCAGAAAAGATAGCCCATATTCGTAACCGATTAAAGATCGCGCGGGATCGACAGAAAAGCTATGCCGATGTTCGATGGAAGGATTTGGAATTCCAAGAGGGAGATCAAGTAATGTTGAAAGTCTCACCTTGGAAGGGCGTAATCCGTTTTGGGAAACGAGGAAAACTCAATCCTTGTTATATCGGACCATTCAAGATCACCAAAAGGATTGGCCCGGTAGTTTACCGACTCGATCTGCCCTCAGAGCTTAGTAACGTTCATAATGCCTTCCACGTGTCCAATCTTAAGAAGTGCCTGGCTGAGGAAATGCTCGTTATACCCATGGATGAGCTAGAATTAGATGATAAGTTGAACTTCATTGAGCAACCTGTAGAAATAATGGACCGAGAAGTCAAGAAACTAAAGCACAGTCGGATCCCGATAATAAAAGTCAGATGGAACTCTAAGCGAGGTCCTGAGTTTACGTGGGAATGCGAAGATCAGTTCCGAGAAAAATACCCTCAGCTGTTCTCAAATACTGAAGAAGTGGAGAACACATGCTAATTTCGGGACGAAATTCCCTTAACAGGGGGAGACTGTAACATCCGGCACTAAACCAGGTTAGCAACAATGACGTAATCTGTATTTAATAGCCAATTATAATCTAATCAGTGGTCATTAGAAATTAACCAAGTGATTAACAATGGTTATTAGAAAATTCAACTCAATTAGAATCAAATTAATCGGTGCGATGAATCGGGAAATCAATTAATCCGATCAATTTACAATATGAGGGATTAATTCAACTAAGTATATAATTAAATTATGATTAGTGACACTAATCAAACACTAATACGATTACTTAACAATAATTATGCAAGACTAAAACAATTCATTAAAACAATGCATCCATAAGTATTTATGAAATTACAAGAAAAGGAAAATACAAGAATACATTTCAAAATACATTTATACAAAAAAATATATAAATACACTATACATACATAAAGGGGCCGGCCATAGGCCATGTGTTTTTTTGAGTTTGACTTCAATTTTTTTAATATTACTTTAAACACAATCATTTTGTTTAATAGTGCACACACCCTCCTACTTTCCATGCCTTTCATCATTTGAAAAACCAAGAATTTCTCTATAAATAGAGAGGCATTTCATTCATTTTAATCACACCCAAAAACCTCTTCTCTCCCTCTAAAATCCGGATCTATACACACACACATCACAAACCATTTGCTTTCAAGTGTTCTTCAAGAAATTCAAGTGTTCTTGGTGCATATCTTGCAAGGATTTCAACTTCTAATCAAAATCATATTCTAAATACTTCAAAGTAAGTAAATAATAACTTGTTTCATCTTATATTTATGTTTACATAAGTCTTGCATAATATATATAATCACCAACAACAACAAGTTTCATAAAAACTCAAGTTTATAAGTTTCTAGTTTTTATTTTTAAGTTGTCTCTTTAAATGTGTTTATGAATATATGAACACATCATAAAAATGTTAATATTATGAAAACAAGTGATATATATGTGTTTTATAATTTTATAACTTTTATACAAGTAGTCTTTGAATAAACAACAAGAATCATAAATTCTTTCAAGTTTATAAACTGCGGATTTACGGCAGAAAATTTATATCGACTTTGAAAAATCATAACTAATTCATAACTTAACGAAATGAGTTGATTCTTGTCTCAAAAGTTCGATCTATGTCTTAACTATAGATCTGGAAGTTTTCATAATTTATTTTGGAGTTTAAGACCTCCAGAAATTATTTTGGAAACCGAAAGTTTGACAGCTCAAAAATGGCCAACATAGGGTTTTTAACGAGTTTTTTCACCAACCTAAACATCTCGAAAAATGGGCGTTCTTGATTCTAAAAATCCTTTGTATATTGTAGTTTAATGTCCTAGAAAACCAAAGCCTAAAACATTTTGGAGCTTGGTCAAAAACAGCCTCAAAGTAGGCCGAAAAACCACCAAAAAACCTGGAAAGTTTTATATATATATATATATATATATATATATATATATAT
This sequence comes from Centrapalus pauciflorus, assembly GCA_020465985.1. Taxonomy (NCBI): domain Eukaryota; kingdom Viridiplantae; phylum Streptophyta; class Magnoliopsida; order Asterales; family Asteraceae; genus Centrapalus; species Centrapalus pauciflorus. The sequence continues at coordinate 325 of JAANYP010006175.1, read as the reverse complement.
ATATATATATATATCTACTACTAATAAAGCATTTAGCTTTTTACAAGTTATCATGCATAAGGTACAATCAAGTATTACACAAATCTTGAATTTTAAGACTTACAAGTCTCTAATGCATGAAGCACAACTCTTTAATGCAACAAACTTAAAAAAACAGAAATTAAAATTAAATAAAAAAGAAACTAAAAGCTGCAGAAAAAATAAAAGTTGTTGCTGCACCAATCTTGTCCTCCTGCTGCTGCAATCTGCCCCAAACAACCCCTTACTCTTCCCCAAACCATCTCTTCCACTCCCCAATTACCTCCAATCTGCTGTTGCTGCTACT
>JAANYP010006174.1:0-59588 GCA_020465985.1 Centrapalus pauciflorus | reverse complement strand
CTAAAATGGAGATTTTCGTGAGATACACAGAATCTTTGATTCTAAATTAAAATTTTTAATATCATTTTTACCCCCAACATTAATTAATGTGGGAAATAATTTTAAGTAAAATTTATATTATATTTTATGATTTTAATGATAAATGATTGGCTATAAATGGTTCTCCGGTATCCCAGTCTAACATTGTACCCCATTAATCTTGAATATATATATATATATATATATATATATATATATATATATATATATATATATATATATATATATATATATATATATATATATATATATATATATATATATCTGTGTGTGTGTGTGTGTATATACATCAGTAAACATTTTTAAACATTATTTATTTGATCTTCCTTATGTACATGCAAACAGGGGCGGTGCCATGCCTAATGAAGTTGGGGGCACGGCCCCCAATGCCTCCTCAAATTCATCCAAAAAAACCACTAATTTCAATATAAAACTGCAGCCATATATTTATATAAATAAATTGAATTCTTTGAGGCCCTCAACCCAAATTAGGTAGGCCCTCAACCAAAAATTAATTTCTGGGTAGCGTCTTTTTATTTTAATTTTTTAATTGACAACCCTTCTCAAACCTATCATTGTTATGTATTGCAAGGTATTAATATGATAGCAACTTATTACGAATTAATGATTTATTTATATGGGAGGTGATTTGTACACTATATTTTTTTTTCACACACAACAATTTCGTAGAAATAGACTATTCTACAATTAATATTACTTTTATCAAATTTACATTTTTTTTAATTGAAAAACCCGTCCCGACAATTGGCGCGATGATCGAATTCATACAACCAATACTTCGCCCCCAACGGAAAGATTTTCTGGCTCCGCCACTGCATGCAAATTTAATTTGCCTCCTTTTTCGCCAAACTTTATCCTCGGCTATATTAGGGGAGGAATGTGTTAGACCATGATTTTTAAATCTTCCGATTATGCCCTTTTTCATTTAAGTTTCTATGGAAATAGTAAATTATATGTTGTTGACATGTCATTTATTTATTGGTTCATTTTTATGCTTAAAAATAAATGGTGCATACTAGATCCATATCCTATCTTTACTACTAATAAAGCATTTAGCTTTTTAAAAATTACAATGCATAATGTACAACATGTTAATGCTGATTTCTTGGATTTTAAGACTTACAAGTATTTAAAGCATCATGTACAACTCTTTAATGCAAATAGAATTAGAAAAATCAGACCCACTTTTAAAAATTTAAAGTAGATTTTTACTTTTAAAAAATTTGAATTCTTGATAAGTGGAACGTGTAACATCTCGGATTTGAGTCTGGTACGTGGATTTAATTTATTGATTGATTAAATTAATATTATTGGCTTTGCGTTAGTCCAATAGAGTCTCGTTTAGTGGATTATACTTGTCGGGACCGAGCAATACATGGTGCCGGATTATTATTTTAGTGGATTAATAATAATTACGAGATCACGGCATTAAAAAGACTAAATTGATATTAATAGTGAAAATGTGGTATCGGTTCCGGATTTATTGGGTCCGAGACTTGCTATTTATGGAAAGCTTATATATGAAGCTTTGTTTGAACGTCTCTTCTTTTCCTTCCCTTGCCAAAAACAGAAAAGTGTATGTGTGTGTGCGTGTGCGTGAACTTTTTGGGATAGCAAGAGATTATCAAGATTTGGTTTGGTTGCTAAGGATTGATCATCATCTTCCTTCATCTTTGTGTTTCGGAGATATTGAAGGTAAGAATCTATGGATTCTAATTGCTGAAATTCGTATATACATGTGGGAGTGGATCTGAAAGTTGTAGAGTTGATTATATATGAGTTGCGTATAGTTTGTTGGCTGAAAAATGGAGTTTAGGGGTTTAAATCCCCCTGGTTCTGCCATGTTTGGGATCTGTTATGTTTACAGGTCTGAGCCGACAGGGTACTGAACCGCATTAGAATTTCAAGTTGCAGGTGATTGGTATATTGGTGAGTACTCAAGTTCTTTCAAAACGCGCGTATACTTTTATGAGTCGTTATGTGTTGTGATATGTGTATGAGACAGCGATATGGCACGCAGGTATGATTGCATCTACCCTATACGTGCTACATGTGTTTGAGTTGCAAGTGTCTGCAATGTGTGATCCCGCAGGCTGACTGTCCCTAACCAGTCACGAAGTATAAGACTGCATATATACAGCAGTGTTTATTGTTAGGTCGCTCCTGTGCCTATTGTGAGCTAACCGCTGCTGTGTCCGGCCTGTTAGATGGGGAACGGCGTCCCCTTTGAATATGAGATGTGCATCGAGTACTGGGTATCTGTGTTATGTGTTGAGCTATATGTGTTTGTGTATGCTATGTGCTATGTCTCCCGAGTCTAACCCTCGCATACTCACGAGCTTCCCAGCTTACGTTTTCGATTCTAACGTGACTCAGGCAGCCATACAGTGGGATCACAGCCGCAGTAGCGGCCGAAGTAGGAGCCGGGTCGGATCAGAGCTGTGTGTGTATATAACTGTTGCATATTGATGTCATCTTTGAGAACTTGTTGTATTAAAGTTTTTAATTATCATTGATTTTAGTTAATCCCCTGACATGTGTACTATGAGATGTATGTGATTTGGTGTTAAGTATCAGTAGATGCTTGAGCTTAGACCGTGTTCAGATCCGTGTGATTCTTCCCTGAGACTGATTTTAGTGTATCTAACTGACCTCGTTTATTGTATGACGCTGGGTAATCTATCTGTTATCTTACCATTGTGATTTGTGCAGGTACTTATGGCTGATCAGGGTGAGGGTTCGGCCGCAGGTAGACCAGCGGGGGATGAGTACATTCGTAGATCTGAGCTTCGAGAGGTCTTAGCAGAGTTTTACCGTGAGCGGGATCAGGGTCAGAGTGTAGATCCGCCGCCAGTTACTGGTACTGAGTCAGGGGCAGGCGCATCATCATCTTCTAGTCAGAGGGATGGGTCCTTTAAGGACTTCATGACAGGAGTCCCACCTCAGTTCAGAGGCGGCGGTGAGCTGGGTGCGGCGATGGCGTGGGAGAGAGAGATTGAGGCGGCTTTCCGAGTCACCCATGTTGATCCGCGAGATATGGTCGGTTATGCTACCTATCTGCTGAGAGGAGGGGCTTCACAGTGGTGGAAGTCCATTGAGTCTTCGATGACTTCGTCGGCGGCTTATGCTATCTCTTGGGAGCAGTTTCGTGCAGTATTCAAGTTACAGTATGTCCCCGTGATGAGCATCGGGAGATGGAGCGTCGTTTTCTGCACCTTCAGCAAGGTAGCCTGACAGTTCAGCAGTATGTGGATAGATTTAACGAGTATTCTCAGTTTGCACCTCAGCATGTTGATACAGAGATCTAAAAGGCTGATGCTTTCATCGATGGTTTGCGGTCTGATATCCGTGAGTTTGTTGGGCTTCACGACACTCCCACATTTGAGAGGGCTTTAGAGATGGTCCAGGTGAGAGAGAGATGGAGAGGCAGAGGGGTTAGCCTCCTGTCCAGAGACAGAGGATGGGAACATCTGAGCAGTCCCCTAGTTATTGGTGAGAGCCTCAGGATGCCCCGAGAGAGAGCCAGCCTGAGCAGCAGCGTTCACAGGGACAGGGTTCGGGGTCCCGTAGAGACAGAGACAGAGGTAGGGACCGTAGGTCGAGGAGATCCGGTCAGGACCAGAGTCAGAGGCGACATCACGGTTCAATGCTCCCAGCCAGAGTCAGAGTAGCGTGGGGCAGGGGTCCCAGCCATCAGGGAGTCGGACTGATAGCTCATCTGGAGAGAGAGATTGCCATAGATGTCGCCGTCATTATTCCGGAGCTTGTATTCCTGAGCAGTCGCGTTGTAACCGTTGTGGGCAGTATGGTCATACCTCCTTTACCTGTACTTCGAGGGATTCCCTGTGCTTCCGTTGTGGGAGGCCAGGTCACATTGTGAGAGACTGTCCGGAGGCGCCGCCAGTAGTGCAGGGAGCGAGCACCAGCGGGGTTAGAGCTGAGCCTGCCTCATCGAGCCACCGTGAGTCAGCACCTAGAGGTCGGGGCAGAGTATTTCAGGCTACAGCAGAGGAGGCCCGAGAGTCTACAGATGTGGTTTCTGGTACGTACATTCTGAATGGGCTTAGTGCTTGCATCTTATTTGATTCTAGAGCAGATCCTCTTATGTATCTGTGGTATTTTGTGCTTATTTTTCTTTGCCTTCTACTGTTTTATTTGTTCTGTTAGTTGTTGAGAGAGTTGACGGGAGTACGGCATTAGTGAGCCGGATATTCAGAGTTTGTGTTCTTGAGATAGATGTGCATCAGTTTCTGATTGATTTGTTGCCGATAGAGATCAGCAGTTTTGATGTAACAGTGGGTATGGATTGGATGACATCCAGACACGCCGATATTCTGTGTGCGAAGAAGATGATCTGTATACCCATTTCAGACAGTGAGAGTGTTACGGTGTATGGCGAGTGGCGCAGAGGGGAGGTTGGTATAGTTTCTATGGCCAGAGCTCAGAGGTATGTTGCCAAGGGATGTGAGACCTTTTTGGCTTATGTTGTGGACGCCAGAAAGGAGAAGAAGACTATAGAGGATATACCATAGATTCGAGATTTCCCTGAGGTATTCCCAGAGGAGTTGCCTGGGTTACCGCTAGTTCGTCAAGTCGAGTTCCATATAGACCTTATCCCTGGAGCGGTGCCTATTGCGAAGACGCCTTATAGGTTGGCACCTACTGAGACGCGTGAGATGATGTCACAGCTTCAGGAGTTATTAGATCGTGGACTCATCCGTCCGAGTTCATCCCCGTGGGGAGCGCCTGTTTTGTTTGTGAAAAGAAGGACGGTACTATGCGGATGTATATCGACTACCGAGAGTTGAATAAAGTGACCGTGAAGTACTGATATCCGCTTCCACGTATCGACGATCTGTTTGACCAGTTGTAGGGTTCGAGCTTCTTTTCGAAGATAGATTTGAGATCTGGTTATCACTAGTTGAGAGTTAGAGACGAGGATATTCCGAAGACTGCGTTTCGGACACGTTACGGCCATTATGAGTTCCTTGTGATGCCCTTCGGACTGACTAACGCACCTGCGGCTTTCATGGATTTGATGAACAAGGTGTGTAGATCTATGTTGGATCGGTTCATGATAGTGTTCATCGACGACATCCTGATTTATTCGAGGAATGCCGAGGACCACGAGCAGCACTTGCGAGAGGTTTTAACCGTGCTGCGAAAGGAGAGACTGTATGAGAAGTTCTCCAAGTGTGAGTTCTAGTTGCGTGTGGTCCAGTTTCTGGGGCAAGTTGTGAGTGCCGAGGGGATTAAAGTGGATCCAGCGAAGATAGAGGCCGTAATGAGTGGGGAGCCACCGAAGACTGTGCCTGAGATCCGCAGCTTTCTGGGGTTAGCTGGGTACTATCGCTGCTTCATTCAGGACTTTTCGAGGATTGCCATGTCGTTGACGAGATTGACACGGCAGTCCGTTCCCTTCATATGGTCCGATGAGTAGGAGTTGACCTTCAGAGAGCTGAAGTCCCGGTTATGTCAGGCTCCAGTGTTAGCGCTACCAGAGGGTACCGAGGATCTTGTTATGTATTGTGATGCGTCCGGTACTGGATTGGGTTGTGTTCTGATGCAGCGGGGTAAGGTGATTGCGTATGCATCGCGACAGTTGAAGACTTACGAGGAGAACTATACCGTGCACGACCTTGAGTTAGAAGCGATAGTGTTTGCGTTGAAGATTTGGCGTCATTATTTGTATGGGTCTCGGTTTGTGATGTTTCAGATCATAAGAGTCTTCAGTATCTGTTTAGTCAGAAAGAGCTGAATATGAGACAGCGGCGCAGTTTAGGGCTACTGAAGGACTACGACTGTGAGATTCAGTACCACCCGGGTAGAGCGAATGTGGTGGCAGATGCGCTGAGCCGCAAGGCGTGCGGCCAGACGGTGGTTTCCCGAGCAGCGAAGCTTGAGGTTACTTCGACCCTTGTTGAGAGTTTGAGATTGGCGCAGTTAGAGGGATTGCGGACAGAGAATGTGAAAAGAGAGCGACTTACTAGGCAGATTGAGGTTCTGAGCAGAGACAGTCAAGGGCTGTATATATTTCATGACCGAGTTTGGATTCCAAGAGACGGAAATCTGCGGCAGTTGATATTAGACGAGCCGCACCGATCGAGATTGTCTATCCACCCCGGGAGCACCAAGATGTATCGAGATCTGCGAGAGTTTTACTGGTGGCCTGGGATGAAGAGAGATGTGGGGCGGTATGTAGAGGAATGCATGACTTGTCTACGTGTTAAGGCCGAGCATCAGAAGCCTCATGGGCATCTACAGCCTTTGGAGATCCGCGAGTGGAAGTGGTATCATATCACGATGGATTTTATCGTTAGACTTCCACGCATGGTTAGAGGCAATGATATGATCTGGGTGATAGTGGATCGACTGACAAAGAGCGCTAACTTCTTGACAGTCCGCGACACTATCACGATGGATCAGCTAGCTGGTTATACATTATTAATGAGGTGGTTTCGAGGCACGACATTCCGAAGTCGATCACGTCTGACAGAGCTACACGGTTCACTTCGAGGTTCTGGTAGAGCTTTCAGCGAGAGTTAGGGACGAGAGTTCAGTTGAGCACAGCGTATAGACCTCAGACAGACGGGCAGACAGAGCGGACGAATCAGACTCTCGAGGATATGCTTCGAGCGTGCGCGATAGATTTCAGTGGTAGTTGGGACGTGCATTTGTCGTTGGTTGAGTTAGCATACAAAAACGTTACCACACCTCCATCAAGATTGCTCCGTTTGAGGCACTTTACGGGCGTAAGTGCCTAACCCCTGTGTTTTGGGGTGAGGTCGGCGAGCGACCTATCAGCGGGCCTGAGTTGTTGAAGGAGACGAGCGACAAGGTGGCAGTTATCCGCGAGCATATGAGAGTTGCCCAGAGCAGGCAAAAGAGTTATGCTGATCGTCGTTTGACTAAGCTCGAGTTCAGGGTTGGAAACCGCGTTATGCTAAAAGTATCGTCGTGGAAGGGGGTTATCCGATTCAGACACCGAGGTAAGCTGAGTCCGCGATACATCGGTCTGTTTGAGATCATTGCCAGAGTCCGAGACCAGGAATATAGACTAAGATTGCCTCCAAAATTGGCCGGAGTCCATGACACCTTTCATGTGAGTCATCTGAGGAAGTGTCTGGCCAAAGACGATCAGTATATGCCATTATCCGAGATCACCATGGACGATCATTTACGATATGTCGAGTAGCCCGAGGCCATTACTGACCGTAAGGTGAAGAGATTGCGGAATAAGAGATTGCATTAGTACTCGTTCAGTGGAACATCATAAGGGTACTAGTGCCACCTGGGAGCCCGAGTCAGAGATGAGGAGCCGCTATCCTCGACTGTTCCAGTCTTCGAGCTAGATTCCGGGACGGAATCTTATTAAGAGGGGAGGATTTGTAACATCCAGGATTTGAGCCTGGTACTTGGATTTAATTTATTGATTGATTAAATTAATAATATTGTGTTGGTCCAATAGAGTCCCGTTTAGCGGATTATACGTGTCGGGACCAAGCAATACGTGGCGCCGGATTATTATTTTAGTGGATTAATAATAATTATGAGATCACGATATTAAATAGATTACGTTGATATTAATAATGAAAATGTGGTATCGGGTTCGGATTTATTGGGTCCGGGACTTGCTATTTATGGAAAGCTTATATATGAAGCTTTGTTTGAACGTCTCTTCTTTTCATTCCCTTGCCAAAAACAGAAACGTGTATGTGTGTGTGCGTGTGCGTGAACTTTCTGGAACAGCAAGAGATTATCAAGATTTGGTTTGGTTGCTAAGGATTGATCATCATCTTCCTTTACCTTTGTGTTTTGGAGATATTGAAGGTAAGAATCTATGGATTCTAATTGCTGAAATTCGTATATACATGTGGGAGTGGATCTGAAAGTTGTAGAGTTGATTATATATGAGTTGTGTATAGTTTGTTAGCTGAAAAATCGAGTTTAGGGGTTTAAATCCCCCTGGTTCCGCCATGAACAGCGAGCAGAGCAACCTGCAAATCGCGTGAGCGCGGCCACGATGGCCAAGGCGCGCTTGGGCGCGGACCACGATCCGGCTGGGGTTGGGCCGGTTGGGTTTTGGGGCTTCGATGTTCGTTTAGGGTGTCTGTCGAGTCTGGTTCAGTTATTGTAATTGTGTTTGGGTCTGTATCGCGTATCAGTTGAGTTTGTGTTAATGTTTGGGATCTGTTATGTTTACAAGTCCGAGCCGACAGCATACTGAACCGCATTAGAATTCCGAGTTGCATGTGATTGGTATATTGGTGAGTACTCGAGTTCTTTCAAAACGTGCGTATACTTTTATGAGTCGTTATGTGTTGTGATATGTGTATGAGACAGAGATATGGCGCGCATGTATGATTCTATCTACCCTATACGTGCTATATGTGTTTGAGTTGCAGGTGTCTGCGATGTGTGTCCCTAACCAGTCACGAAGTATGAGACTGTATATATACAACAGTGTTTATTGTCAGGTCGCTCATGTGCCTATTGTGAGCTAACCACTGCTGTGTGCGGCCTGTTAGCTGGGGAACGGCGTCCCCTTTGAATATGAGATGTGCATCGAGTACTGGGTATCTGTGTTGTGTGTTGAGCTATATGTGTTTGTGTATGCTATGTGCTATGTCTGCAGAGTCTAACCCTCGCGTACTCACGAGCTTCCCAGCTTACGTTTTCGAGTCTAACGTGTCTCAGGCAGTCATACAGTGGGATCACAGCTGCAGTAGCCGCCGAAGTAGGAGCCAGGTCGGATCAGAGTTGTGTGTGTATATAACTGTTGCATGCTGATGTCATATTTTGAGAACTTGTTGTATTAAAGTTTTTAATTATCAGTGATTTTAGTTAATCCCCTGACATGTGTACTATAAGATGTATGTGATTATGCCACTGATGATTATATATTGATGTGGCATTTGTGTGCGAAAAGAGGGTGTTACAGAACGCCAGGGCCTTGGAAACACAACTCAACTTTTTTGTTCCCCACACTTCATTTTAACTTCATTTTCACCTCCAAAACTCCATGAATGTATCATGCTCAACAAGATTTCTCCTTCTCCCCAAGAATCAGATCCCACCGGAGTGAACCACCGATCACCTCCGCCACTGCGTCCTTCCTCACCATAACAATAGAACTTCTCTCTCTCTCTCTCTCTCTCTCACTCTATTTCTGTCACTTACCATATCTAGACTATCAAGAAGCATACCGGATCTATTAAATTGAAATTTGTGTTTAGGGTTCAAAGGTTTAGCTACCGACCAAGTCGATTCACCAAGAACCAGTCCTTTTGAAGAACCCAGATATGAATTTTCATTTATGGTTAGAGCCATCGAAGCAGTCAAAGATCTCTCTAGCCTTGTAGCCGTTGAAGAAGCTTCTGGTATAATTATTTCATGTTTGATATTTTTGTTCTCTTGTTAGATTATATGAACTATATAGTTCTCTATATATGGATTTTTTTATTCCAGATACTAGTTCAGGTCAAAGATTTTTGATTTTTTTTTTTCTTCATACAATTTCAGGTTGGTTTCTTGTTTTGATTTCGATTTTGATTGTTGTTTGAGATCTATGTTATTTCTCTTCATATACAGGTATGCTAATTTTTTTTATTAACAGGTATTTGTTATTTATCTTTTTGAAGTATGTTTTGATTTTTATTTTTGTTTCATGTTTATGTGATTTCTACTTTTCAAAGCATCATGAAATTGTTTAGAATTGTTTTTTTTTTTTTCTCATTATGGTTTCTGTTTATTGGGAGGTTATTTTTAATAGGTTCTGCCTTGAACTAAAAGGCTTTGGTAAACAAGAATGTCTTATGAATTTGCGGATCACTTCCATTCATATGATATTTGCCTATTTTAGACATTTAATTCCAGTAATTTCAACGCACTTGCTTTTGCAGGTGGAAGTTCAAAAAAGATTACATGAACAACTTGAGGTACGTACTCTACTCCTTTGTGATATGTTTCTCCATGGGTGGAGCTTTATCTACTTGTCCAGTTCCACGAACCACAACACACACAAATGTTAATATTATGCAAATTACCTTGAATTCTTGTTAGTTTCTTGTAGCTTTGATGATCTTATGTTGATTTCAGCAAATATCGAATGAGTTCTTGCTTCAATTCTCACAAGTTTTAGAAAGAAGATGTTTCTTTAAGTGTGTGTTGGTGTGTGTGTGTGTGTGTGTGTGGAGAGATTTCACAGAGATGAAGAAAGTGAGCAGGTTTGCACCCCTTAACCTTACATTTTATTAACTAATACTTTTTACCATTTTATTTATCATAAGAGTTTATTGTTTTCAAAGAGAAATTTTGAGTTCCATAACAACGTTCTATCATTATACTTTCTTTTCAGGATTATCTGTTTTCAAGCCTGTTCTGTTCTTTTTTGATGTCTGAATTTCGTGTTACCCGCCTGCATGTCCAACATAATAAACTGCTTTTGGACAGCTTAATAGGATTAATATTTAATCTAATGAAGAAGAATTTGTTCTATTGAGTTCCGTAGTCATTACTATGAATATTTGTAATACGTTGTTCTCAGGATTTTGTACTCTCAACTTGTTCCGTCCTTCTTTTGATGTATGAATTTTTATGTTACGCTTCCACGTGTGTTAACAGTTGCTCTTTGGCAATCTAATATGATCGGATTGTAGCAATAGCATTTTATAATTTTTATTTATCTAGCAGTTGGAAGGTAAAATCTCAAGCCATATAATTGTTCTAGATTTCTAAAGTTATGAATGTTAAGCTATGCAATTCTATGATGGATATAGTCAAATTCTTTTGGTACCTAATCTAATATAAAGATCCTTTTATTGAATAATGAAGTTATTGGTAGGAGCCTTATGTTTTTAACTGGTTTAATCTATTTGAACTTTATGGTCTAGGGATCTTTAAATATTAGTCAAAATTAGATAACTTTCTTAAAATTATGAAACTGGCTAAAGAAAATTTTTGCTAATACAGATAAAACAAAGGCTGGTATATTATACATATTGTGATATCAACTGTTGATGTCATTTAAAACACATGACTTTAGTACTGCAAAAGCATTTCAGCTATATATTCACATTAATAGTTAGTATATCATCATTTAAAATCTGAATATAAGATTGGTTAAAAAGTATGTTTGGTTGGTTTTGTAGGTTGCTGAATTAGACATTGATGGATTTGGAAAAGGATTTGCATGATATTTCTGAAGTTGTGCCAGTTATATCAAGCAACCCAACCAACTGTTTAAATAAGCTAACAAGGTCTACCAAGTTCAGGCTTTAGTTAATACTCTAGTCCAACATTGTTTATGCAGCAGTAAGAAGTGTTTTTTGTTCTCTGTTATCATCATTTTTCTTACGATGATTGCTTCAAACTAGGGATATATGTTAGTTCTTGTATATGCTGAACTTATTATGGCTTTGGATTTAGTCAAGACTTTAGGTGTGGAATGGTGGATGTGGTTTTGGTAATATTCTTGTCCTTGTATTTATCTCCTAACTTCAAAAGACAGGCTCATTTTCTCCACAGTTTGTCTATTTCTGTTTTATATGCTTAGGTTTGATGTGGCGATGTTGTGTGTTGTTATTCTTCTCTCCATTTTCCAGACACAAACACACACTGATTACTTAATTTTTTGTATGTTGGTGTTGCTGCTGTTTGATCTTTATTGAACCATTTGCAATTCTTGGGGTCCAAGCTACTGCACATATATTTATATTACAAGAAGTATTGTTGTTTTCCAGCCACTTAATGCATTTTTTTGGGTATTTCCTAAGGATTTTAGACTTTTTACAAAAAAAATCTTATCGAAATTGGACGTCAAATGAAAGTTTATTGTTATTTTACGCAAAGAGTTACACTTTAGCGAGTGAAAATACAAATTAGCAGCAAGAGGTATAATGTTTTTATAGAAATGATGTTCTATAAGGTTTTTGATGTGTTGTGAAAATTTCATCAAAAACGGGTTTAATTTAAAAGTTATTTGCCATAATATGCAATTTTAGCATAATAGATTGCTATTTTGGGCAGATTATGCACAATCCAGAAAATTGCTAAACTTTTAATATAACTTCAGGGCTTCATATGCATGAGTTTAATAAGTTTTGTACCACATTTGACAAGTGTGAACCTAAATTACTTTATTATTATTAGTTATTGTCATTAATATGACTTAAAAGACTAATATTGAGTTATTAGCTCAAATTCAAGTTACAGCTTCTTCTCCATTCCATCTCCAAACTTCAATTCAAGAGTTCCTATAGATTAATGTTTTGGTAAATTTTTAGAAATTTTTAAATGTCTTTTTCACTGATGTTCTTGTGCTTAGGAAATGTTTGTAGGGACTATGTTAGTTTATTTTCTATGGATGATTTCGATTTATTCTTCTTGTTGTCTAACTTGAATTGAGTAAATTTTTATTGATGTAAGCATGTGATTATTCTAGTCTGCCACCATTAATAAGTTTAGCTCCTATAGGAAATCCTTGATTATTTCTAACCTTTTTAAAATTACTTGTTGAAATTTTGAGTTGAGGCAAAACATGTTAATTTTTATCGACAAAATCCTAATATGTATATGAGACCTACATGTGGTCAACATCAATAAATCTAAACACATGGCATGATTGTCTTGGTGCATCTTTTAAACTTCAATTTATAAGCTCAAATATAGTAAGCAAGGTGCATGCTTCTTTAAACTCTTTGGTCATAAATTACATAATGATGTTTTGGTATTTAGAATTGTGTTTTCAGAGTTTGATCTGTTTTTCTTGTATTGCAGCCTTCGTATCTTAGCTCTTTTTTATACAAGTGGTTTATTTATGTCTTTACAAACTATTATGAATTTCGTAACAAATGTATGTCGATCTCATTCTGCATTTGTTTTTGTTAAATTTGTATATCTAGATGACAATTTTTATTTATCATCTAAGCCTCTTTTGTTCATATTAGTAGGCAATAACGAGAATTATTCATTTATAGACAATTGTGAAGGTGAAGAGAAATGCAAGTGTAACACCTGTTGTTCTCAGGTAATTCTTAACTTTAAATATTGTTAAATATGTAAATAAAGTTGACAAAATTGATAAAATAACAAAAGTCTCATATTTGGCTTTTAAAAGTCAAATACTGAATAAATGAGACTTTAGTGTACTAAATCAAGAAATAGCAATGAATGATGCAATATTTATATAAATTTGATATTTTTAAAGATTTTGGATGTGTTGCAAAAAGAATTATCGAGACCCAACATCAAATGAAAGTTCATTGCTATTTTAAACAAACTTTGGTACTTTAATACGCAAAGGTATAGAATATCAATTAATGATGAAATGTTTTTATATATTTGGTCTTTTCTAAGGATTTTAGACTTGTTACAAAAAAATCTTGTCGAAATTAGACGTCAAATGAAAGTTTGTTGCTATTTTATGTAAAGAATTACACTTTAACGAGTGAATACAAATTAGCAGCAAGAGGTGTAATGTTTTTATATAAATGGTGTTTTTCGAAAGTTTTTAATGTGTTGTGAAAATTTCATCGAAAACCGGCTTATTTTTTAAAGTTCTTTACCATAATATGCAATTTTAGCATAATAGATTGTTATTTTGGGCAGATTCTGCACAATCCAGAAAATTGCTAAACTTTTTAACTTCATGGCTTTATATGCCCGTATTTGATAAGTTTTGTATCACATTTGACAAGTGTGAACCTAAACTACTTTGCTATTATTAGCTATTGTCATTAATATGGACTTAAAAGACTATATTGAGTTATTAGCTCAAATTCAAGTTACAGCTTTCTTTCCGTTCCATCTCCAACTTCAATTCAAGAGTTCCTATAGATTAATGTTTTGTTAAATTTTTTGAAATATAAACCGTATATTATGTTTAAGAAATTAAATGTTGTTTTCCCTGATGTTCTTGTGCTTAGGATAAATATTGTGCAAATATAGGAGATGGTCGGGTGGGCTTTCAAAAATACTTTTCTATGCATTTTAATTGAGTTCGTCAACAACAATATTCGGACGATTTATGGATATCCACAAGATGTCTGTTGTTAAACTTCACTTTATTTTAATTGTAAAATGTAAGAATTACATCTAAATTAGATAAGTGTATGGTTTTATACTATTAAGTGTTGAGAATTAACAAACAAACTCAAACACTATATTTGTAACATCCTCAAATTTGATATAATAATTAAACTACTATTATACACTCAACCAATGAATTGAGTGATTTAATTACGCTAATTGACATGTAAGAATTTATATTCTTAATCATGTAAAGAGAATATATGTATATTAACGTTACTTTACAAAACTATAAATAAATAAATGAGACCTACATATATTCGAGTTAGTTGAACTCATACATCATTATAATATCTTTGTATAAAGGTACTAATTCAATTTATCAAATTGTCCATATGAACTATTAGTGAATAATTTAATTATGATTGTTGTAGAAAAAACTAGCCACATGCTATATTCATTTGTACAAATGCTTCAATTACTTGTAACTCCTAATTCCTACATTTATATACCAATTTACTAAAGCCCATGTATAAGTGCTCCAAAGCATATTAGAATTTCTGGTGGCTAAATTGTGAAGATAAAGGAAAGCATGAGGGGGTGTTTGTGTAAATTATGACTAATTGGGAATAAAAATTCTTCCCAAATCGTGGCCTCCTCCACCTTCCTTTTTCATTCTCGCAAATTAACGCTGCTCAAATTGAGGAGGCGCAAGATGCTAGGGCTGAGTGTTTTTGCATTGGTGGTTAAGAAATTGGAGAAATTCAAGCAGATAAACCCACCATAAGCAAGGTAATCTTCATTTATGTCTATGGATGTGAGTAAGTTTTGTTATCATCTTCTCCATCACTAGAAACCCCATGGAGATGGTGTGTGTGTGTGTGTGTGTATATATATATATATATATATATATATATATATATATATATATATATATATATATATATATATATATATATATATAGGGGTGGGTTCAATGGAAAACCACTATGCACCTGAAAACTATGGAAACCTACGCCTACCGTCCGATTTGGTGCATTTCATAAAAAACGCGGTGGCATGATCGTAAATAAGGTGATGCATCACGCGGGATTTTGATGCATCACGCGGGAAATTTGATGCATCACGCGGGATTTTGATGCATCATGCGAGGAATTTGATGCATTTGTGGTGATGAAGTGCGGTTTTCACAAGTTTTCCGGTGCATGGTGGTTTTCCATTGAACTTCCCTATATATATATATATATATATATATATATATATATATATATATATATATATATATATATATATATATATATATATATATATATCTGTGTGTGTGTGTGTGTGTGTATGTATGTTTGTATGTATGTATGTATATATAGTTAGTTTAATCAAATGAGTCCTAATATGGTTTTTGAAGTCTATGAATTCGGTAAGCCAAGAAACTCCAGAAATAATTGTAATCCATGGAAATTAGATTTGGAAACGATTGAACTAACCAAAGAATTTAATTAGTGAAATAGTTGAATTCTTGATGTTGGATGTTAAACAATGTTCCTATATGTTTATAGTAGTCAAATATTGGTTAAAAACCGGAGTGAGTCATGGGATGATCAAGTATATGTTAAACCACCCCATATGGATTAACATTGCATATGTATGCTGATATGATCATTCATGAACACATAAATAAAAAAATATGCATTAAAAGGTTGTTAAAGACATAGAGGACTCGGAAGCACCTAATTGAACATATTGACCACAATTTGATGTAATTATGACTTAACATGATACTATAACATCATGTAATCATCCAATACTTATATAACACCTAAATTAACATTAAATATTGCCAAAAAATCTATAAAACTCAATAAGAGGCGCAATGGTGCCGGTAATTTTAGAAACTTAAACCGAAAAAGCTTAAACGCTTCAAATGACTTCCAAACCTTATGATATATTGCTATAAGCTTATGAATGCTTTGAATATTATTATTTGATAGGTTTGGAGCTGAAAGGAGTGTCGGTTGTCGGTTCAGGGCATTAAGTGACTTATCGGCCGTTTTGAGCCTTAAAGGCTATTATAGCCTACTGTACTGTGAGTTCTAGCATTGATGTGTGTGTTGCATACATAATTGCATGTTTACTTTTATTTATGACATTGTGCATATCTATTGGCATCATCCTCTTATATGATGCATTGCACTGGTTTTATTATACTGCCCTAGTTGGCAGTTTGTTATTTGATCATGGCCTATGGCCAGCATACCTCATTTGATACCTTTCATTACGTATATTAACCTTCATGTTATGCTTGAATATCGTTCATTTCATGTTTCACATGATTACACTTGATTACCCATTGTGAGCTATGCTCATTTATCATTGGTCTCACTGGATATCCAAATTATCATTATTATTATTAGCGCCTTACTTTGTGTTTGTGCGTATAAATTCCTATTCCACATGAGCTCGTGGGTAGGTGGCCGGACATGGAAGCCGGTTGGAGTTGCGCAGCTGGACATGGATTCACAGCTGTTGGCAACGGCGGGTTAGCGGGTTACGTATCGCAACCTATGCAAATTAATGGGCTATGCCCACACCATTTTTATTAAAAGATATTGCACTTGTCATTTCATAATCATTTTAACATTTATACATGTTGTATGTTTTGCACTCCATATCGATCTAGTAACTCACTTAGCAAATTTTATTTGCTAACCCCTCACTTTTATATACTTCAGGTGGTGTTAGTAAATGCAAGGTGATTGTCGGCGTTGGTCCTAGAGTTAAACGGGCTGTCTCTGAAGCCTTAACTTTGCTAAAGCTACGTTTATACAACTGAGTAATAATCGGGTAGTTGTCTACCATTATGATTAATATGTATATATAAAGACATGTAATGTCTTTCGGATTGTTGTTAGAAATTGTAATATAGTAAAAGTATCATGTGAATTTACTTTATCTTCCAAAGTCATGGTTTAAAATCAAACAGGGATATTGACTCCGTGTGAACGAGTCATGCCCGATTTTTTTTAAAAACAATGTTAATTATGATTAATCTATTGCAACCCCCATTAGTGATTATGTTACGTTGATATGGGTGTTTCAATTTGGTATCAGAGCTGATGTTCATTGCATGAGTATAGTCGACGATACTCTACTATGAGCTCAGTTTCAGATGCTTGTATTGGCCGCCTAGGCAACAATATTATAACATAAGCTAAGTTATGATTTGGCCTAGGACGGGTACGGATTTAAGTTGATGAAAATGCTATTGTATATTTAACGCGTGTATATACGCTTAATGTCATACAGCTTGATGGCTGGACATACTAAACTAAATCCCAATATGGAGATTAACTCCAATTAGGAGAAAAAGGCGTATATTGAAAGATCCTAATAGAGGTATTACTAATGCCTTGTGATATTGATTCTCAAGTGAGAATCCTGAATACCTTGCATATTAAAGGTTATAAGCACCGATAATAATAGTGTGTTTGGAAACCCTAATGAATGTTATTAATTAGCAATAAACCTCTAAAATTCCTTGATGGAATTATACGATGATAATTGAATCCATCTATTCTATGAATATGTTGGAAAACATGTAAATTATAATATATACCTCAAACTAATTTGGAATTTATTTTCTAAAGACATCATGGCCATAATAACCTAAGTTTATAAATTGGGTTGAAATACTAATTAATGCTACTATGTAGCAAATATTGCTGTAATGCACTACAATCATGACCCTCTGTGGGAAATAGGCTAGGGTGAATTGTCCTCCTCGTCGCTTCTTTTAAATTTTATAAGGAAATGGTTGGTAATAAATATATGAATTCAATGAATGAAATAATGACGCTAAATCTAAGTAATTCCTTCTTGTATCAAAGGCCGCTAAGTGCCTAACAGTTAGAAGGCATAATAAATTGAGATAAATGATGGATTCCAAAATATGTATATATATACACATGCGTCTTTAATAAAGACCAAAATGGGTTGTAAGACCTAAAGGTCAATGTATAATGAAAATGTGAAAAAGAATTATAAAGAAGGGTAGAATGCATACCCATGACTATGATATTAAAACAAAAGACGCATGTGAGAAAAGTTATGAAAGTACATTTTCATGTTAATTATGCAAGTAATGAATTATCCCAATCCATAAATGAGATAATGATATTGAGATTGAAATTACATAAGTATATGAGAAATATGGAAGGTATTACACCCTCAAATAAAATTATAATAAATTTATCTAATAGTCCAAGTTGGGACTCAAGTAGAGTTCTACTAAATTCGATAACATTTTGTATAACTGAGGTATTTAAGAGCTTATGTAAGGATCTACTACTTATTAATAATTCAACGAATCCCAAGTAATGTATCATACAGTTGATTATAGACTGTGAGATGAGAGATTCATTATACCGAGTTTCCCGTCTTGGGTGCTCTGGTTCTAATTGTTAACAAGAAGGACATCACCTGTAAAGGCACATGAGTTACCGTAAACTAAAAGGGTAATATTCCAAAATAAATATTTCTTTGCCTTGTTTAATGATCAATTGGATCAACGGCAAAATGTTTCACATATTTCTCAGACATTGATCTGCGAATTGAATAGTATTAACTGAAAGATTCGTGAGGAGGTGTACCAAAGACCTCATTTCATACTTGATGTGGTCATTATACATTTTGGTGATGCCGTTTGAACTTACAAATGCACTAGTGGCACCTATGGATTTAATAATCCTAATATGCCGACATGTGTTGGATAAATCAGTTATTGTTTATCGTTAATATCCTAATTTATTCAGAAATAGAATTTGAATATAATATACATCCTTATGTGATGTTGAAAATACTTTGCAAGAGAAGTTTATGTAAAACTTTCAAAATGCGATTTTTGGATATAAATTTCAAATTAAACTTTATAAGCGTAAAAGCAAACATATATATGTATATATATATATATATGTATATATATATATATATATATATATATATATATATATATATATATATATATATATATATATATATATATATATATATATATATATATATATATATATATATATATATATGGTTACTTATTTATGACTTGGCATAATTACTAAAATTAAGGCCAGGTATTTTAAATACAATCAATCTGCATTTAAATTTGAGGGTCCCATTAGTTGAGTTTATCTTCTTCTGGGTAATCCTCAAAAGTTGAAATTGTTAAGGATCGCGTATAAGCCTTTAAGCCCGACGGTTTCTATAATATGCTATTGAGGGAAACTTGTAATATCAAGTATACTTATCATGTGAGAAATATTAAAACGTGTCGTCATATTAAGCCATGTACTGATGGTCATGATGTCTCGAAATCAAATCTGATAACTAAATACTGACTAACTAATGATATAAATGTCGTTAATAATAAGTTGAACCGATTAATATAGTTAAACAAGTAATTAATTACAGTGGAAACTAACAAGTATTATATACTTGACCATGTGATGAACCTATAATGATAAATGTTTTGATGAAAAAGGAATATATAAAGTGTGACTAGTTATGAAAGTCACTGAAATTTGATTCAATATCACACCTGATTGTTTCCCAAATGAAGAAAATATTATAATGAGCGTGAAAATATAACCTTACTATGAATAGCGGTCCTGCAATGAACTGAACATTGTTATGGATATGAAATTCATGCATAATAAGTAAGTATGTAAGGAGTGAACCTTCCAACAAATTTAATATAACAGATCGTTATCGAAAAAGCGATGATGACTATGTCACTAATATGCTGTTAGTGGGTTATTAAACCCGATACTCATATAGCAATTTTGCTATTTATATGTCTGGGTCGGGTGATCCGGCGTTACTAACTTGACATAGCCTACTTATAATTGCCCATAACAGTCACGCTAATAATTATTAAAAGACTCTTAAAAACCCTGGAGTGATTCCGTGGGCGGAATCCTTTTCAAGGGGGGAGGAGTTGTAACATCCTCAAGATATAATAATTAAACTACTAATTATACACTCAACCAATGAATTGAGTCATTTAATTACGCTAATTGACATGTAAGAATTTATATTCTTAACCATGTAAAGAGAATATATGTATATTGACGTCACTTTACAAAACTATAAATAAATAAATGAGACCTACATATATTCGAGTTAGTTGAACTCATACATCATTATAATATCTTTGTATAAAGGTACTAATTCAATTTATCAAATTGTCCATATGAACTATTAGTGAATAATTTAATTATGATTGTTGTAGAAAAAACTAGCCACATGCTATATTCATTTGTACAATATGCTTTAATTACTTGTAACTCCTAATTCCTACATTTATATACCAATTTACTAAAGCCCATGTATAAGTGCTCCAAAGCTTATTAGAATTTCGGGTGGCTAAATTGTGAAGATAAAGGAAAGCATGAGGGGGTGTTTGTGTAAATTATGACTAATTGGGAATAAAAATCCTTCCCAAACTGTGGCCTCCTCCACCTTCCTTTTTCATTCTCGCAAATTAACGCTGCACAAATTGAGGAGGCGCAAGATGCTAGGGCTGGAGGGTTTTTGCATTGGTGGCTAAGAAATTGGAGCAATTCAAGCAGCTAAACCCACCATAAGCAAGGTAATCTTCCTTTATGTCTATGGATGTGAGTAAGTTTTGTTATCATCTTCTTCATCACTAGAAACCCCATGGAGATGGTGGATACATATATATATATATATATATATATATATATATATATATATATATATATATATATATATATATATATATATATATATATATATATATATGGGTGGGTTCAATGGAAAACCACTATGCACCTGAAAACTATGGAAACCTACGCATACCGTCCGATTTGGTGCATTTCATGAAAAACGCGGTGGCATGATCGTAAATAAGGTGATGCATCACGCGGGATTTTGATGCATCACGCGGGAAATTTGATGCATCACGCAGGATTTTGATGCATCATGCGAGGAATTTGATGCATTTGTGGTGGTGCAGTGCGGTTTTCACAAGTTTTCCGGTGCATGGTGGTTTTCCATTGAACCTCCCTATATATATATATATATATATATATATATATATATATATATATATATATATATATATATATATATATATATATATATATATATCTGTGTGTGTGTGTGTGTGTGTATGTATGTTTGTATGTATGTATGTATATATAGTTAGTTTAATCAAATGAGTCCTAATATGGTTTTTGAAGTCTATGAATTCGGTAAGCCAAGAAACTCCAGAAATAATTGTAATCCATGGAAATTAGATTTGGAAACGATTGAACTAACCAAAGAATTTAATTAGTGAAATAGTTGAATTCTTGATGTTGGATGTTAAACAATGTTCCTATATGTTTATAGTAGTCAAATATTGGTTAAAAACCGGAGTGAGTCATGGGATGATCAAGTATATGTTAAACCACCCCATATGGATTAACATTGCATATGTATGCTGATATGATCATTCATGAACACATAAATAAAAAAATATGCATTAAAAGGTTGTTAAAGACATAGAGGACTCGGAAGCACCTAATTGAACATATTGACCACAATTTGATGTAATTATGACTTAACATGATACTATAACATCATGTAATCATCCAATACTTATATAACACCTAAATTAACATTAAATATTGCCAAAAAATCTATAAAACTCAATAAGAGGCGCAATGGTGCCGGTAATTTTAGAAACTTAAACCGAAAAAGCTTAAACGCTTCAAATGACTTCCAAACCTTATGATATATTGCTATAAGCTTATGAATGCTTTGAATATTATTATTTGATAGGTTTGGAGCTGAAAGGAGTGTCGGTTGTCGGTTCAGGGCATTAAGTGACTTATCGGCCGTTTTGAGCCTTAAAGGCTATTATAGCCTACTGTACTGTGAGTTCTAGCATTGATGTGTGTGTTGCATACATAATTGCATGTTTACTTTTATTTATGACATTGTGCATATCTATTGGCATCATCCTCTTATATGATGCATTGCACTGGTTTTATTATACTGCCCTAGTTGGCAGTTTGTTATTTGATCATGGCCTATGGCCAGCATACCTCATTTGATACCTTTCATTACGTATATTAACCTTCATGTTATGCTTGAATATCGTTCATTTCATGTTTCACATGATTACACTTGATTACCCATTGTGAGCTATGCTCATTTATCATTGGTCTCACTGGATATCCAAATTATCATTATTATTATTAGCGCCTTACTTTGTGTTTGTGCGTATAAATTCCTATTCCACATGAGCTCGTGGGTAGGTGGCCGGACATGGAAGCCGGTTGGAGTTGCGCAGCTGGACATGGATTCACAGCTGTTGGCAACGGCGGGTTAGCGGGTTACGTATCGCAACCTATGCAAATTAATGGGCTATGCCCACACCATTTTTATTAAAAGATATTGCACTTGTCATTTCATAATCATTTTAACATTTATACATGTTGTATGTTTTGCACTCCATATCGATCTAGTAACTCACTTAGCAAATTTTATTTGCTAACCCCTCACTTTTATATACTTCAGGTGGTGTTAGTAAATGCAAGGTGATTGTCGGCGTTGGTCCTAGAGTTAAACGGGCTGTCTCTGAAGCCTTAACTTTGCTAAAGCTACGTTTATACAACTGAGTAATAATCGGGTAGTTGTCTACCATTATGATTAATATGTATATATAAAGACATGTAATGTCTTTCGGATTGTTGTTAGAAATTGTAATATAGTAAAAGTATCATGTGAATTTACTTTATCTTCCAAAGTCATGGTTTAAAATCAAACAGGGATATTGACTCCGTGTGAACGAGTCATGCCCGATTTTTTTTAAAAACAATGTTAATTATGATTAATCTATTGCAACCCCCATTAGTGATTATGTTACGTTGATATGGGTGTTTCAATTTGGTATCAGAGCTGATGTTCATTGCATGAGTATAGTCGACGATACTCTACTATGAGCTCAGTTTCAGATGCTTGTATTGGCCGCCTAGGCAACAATATTATAACATAAGCTAAGTTATGATTTGGCCTAGGACGGGTACGGATTTAAGTTGATGAAAATGCTATTGTATATTTAACGCGTGTATATACGCTTAATGTCATACAGCTTGATGGCTGGACATACTAAACTAAATCCCAATATGGAGATTAACTCCAATTAGGAGAAAAAGGCGTATATTGAAAGATCCTAATAGAGGTATTACTAATGCCTTGTGATATTGATTCTCAAGTGAGAATCCTGAATACCTTGCATATTAAAGGTTATAAGCACCGATAATAATAGTGTGTTTGGAAACCCTAATGAATGTTATTAATTAGCAATAAACCTCTAAAATTCCTTGATGGAATTATACGATGATAATTGAATCCATCTATTCTATGAATATGTTGGAAAACATGTAAATTATAATATATACCTCAAACTAATTTGGAATTTATTTTCTAAAGACATCATGGCCATAATAACCTAAGTTTATAAATTGGGTTGAAATACTAATTAATGCTACTATGTAGCAAATATTGCTGTAATGCACTACAATCATGACCCTCTGTGGGAAATAGGCTAGGGTGAATTGTCCTCCTCGTCGCTTCTTTTAAATTTTATAAGGAAATGGTTGGTAATAAATATATGAATTCAATGAATGAAATAATGACGCTAAATCTAAGTAATTCCTTCTTGTATCAAAGGCCGCTAAGTGCCTAACAGTTAGAAGGCATAATAAATTGAGATAAATGATGGATTCCAAAATATGTATATATATACACATGCGTCTTTAATAAAGACCAAAATGGGTTGTAAGACCTAAAGGTCAATGTATAATGAAAATGTGAAAAAGAATTATAAAGAAGGGTAGAATGCATACCCATGACTATGATATTAAAACAAAAGACGCATGTGAGAAAAGTTATGAAAGTACATTTTCATGTTAATTATGCAAGTAATGAATTATCCCAATCCATAAATGAGATAATGATATTGAGATTGAAATTACATAAGTATATGAGAAATATGGAAGGTATTACACCCTCAAATAAAATTATAATAAATTTATCTAATAGTCCAAGTTGGGACTCAAGTAGAGTTCTACTAAATTCGATAACATTTTGTATAACTGAGGTATTTAAGAGCTTATGTAAGGATCTACTACTTATTAATAATTCAACGAATCCCAAGTAATGTATCATACAGTTGATTATAGACTGTGAGATGAGAGATTCATTATACCGAGTTTCCCGTCTTGGGTGCTCTGGTTCTAATTGTTAACAAGAAGGACATCACCTGTAAAGGCACATGAGTTACCGTAAACTAAAAGGGTAATATTCCAAAATAAATATTTCTTTGCCTTGTTTAATGATCAATTGGATCAACGGCAAAATGTTTCACATATTTCTCAGACATTGATCTGCGAATTGAATAGTATTAACTGAAAGATTCGTGAGGAGGTGTACCAAAGACCTCATTTCATACTTGATGTGGTCATTATACATTTTGGTGATGCCGTTTGAACTTACAAATGCACTAGTGGCACCTATGGATTTAATAATCCTAATATGCCGACATGTGTTGGATAAATCAGTTATTGTTTATCGTTAATATCCTAATTTATTCAGAAATAGAATTTGAATATAATATACATCCTTATGTGATGTTGAAAATACTTTGCAAGAGAAGTTTATGTAAAACTTTCAAAATGCGATTTTTGGATATAAATTTCAAATTAAACTTTATAAGCGTAAAAGCAAACATATATATGTATATATATATATATATGTATATATATATATATATATATATATATATATATATATATATATATATATATATATATATATATATATATATATATATATATATATATATACTTATTTATGACTTGGCATAATTACTAAAATTAAGGCCAGGTATTTTAAATACAATCAATCTGCATTTAAATTTGAGGGTCCCATTAGTTGAGTTTATCTTCTTCTGGGTAATCCTCAAAAGTTGAAATTGTTAAGGATCGCGTATAAGCCTTTAAGCCCGACGGTTTCTATAATATGCTATTGAGGGAAACTTGTAATATCAAGTATACTTATCATGTGAGAAATATTAAAACGTGTCGTCATATTAAGCCATGTACTGATGGTCATGATGTCTCGAAATCAAATCTGATAACTAAATACTGACTAACTAATGATATAAATGTCGTTAATAATAAGTTGAACCGATTAATATAGTTAAACAAGTAATTAATTACAGTGGAAACTAACAAGTATTATATACTTGACCATGTGATGAACCTATAATGATAAATGTTTTGATGAAAAAGGAATATATAAAGTGTGACTAGTTATGAAAGTCACTGAAATTTGATTCAATATCACACCTGATTGTTTCCCAAATGAAGAAAATATTATAATGAGCGTGAAAATATAACCTTACTATGAATAGCGGTCCTGCAATGAACTGAACATTGTTATGGATATGAAATTCATGCATAATAAGTAAGTATGTAAGGAGTGAACCTTCCAACAAATTTAATATAACAGATCGTTATCGAAAAAGCGATGATGACTATGTCACTAATATGCTGTTAGTGGGTTATTAAACCCGATACTCATATAGCAATTTTGCTATTTATATGTCTGGGTCGGGTGATCCGGCGTTACTAACTTGACATAGCCTACTTATAATTGCCCATAACAGTCACGCTAATAATTATTAAAAGACTCTTAAAAACCCTGGAGTGATTCCGTGGGCGGAATCCTTTTCAAGGGGGGAGGAGTTGTAACATCCTCAAGATATAATAATTAAACTACTAATTATACACTCAACCAATGAATTGAGTCATTTAATTACGCTAATTGACATGTAAGAATTTATATTCTTAACCATGTAAAGAGAATATATGTATATTGACGTCACTTTACAAAACTATAAATAAATAAATGAGACCTACATATATTCGAGTTAGTTGAACTCATACATCATTATAATATCTTTGTATAAAGGTACTAATTCAATTTATCAAATTGTCCATATGAACTATTAGTGAATAATTTAATTATGATTGTTGTAGAAAAAACTAGCCACATGCTATATTCATTTGTACAATATGCTTTAATTACTTGTAACTCCTAATTCCTACATTTATATACCAATTTACTAAAGCCCATGTATAAGTGCTCCAAAGCTTATTAGAATTTCGGGTGGCTAAATTGTGAAGATAAAGGAAAGCATGAGGGGGTGTTTGTGTAAATTATGACTAATTGGGAATAAAAATCCTTCCCAAACTGTGGCCTCCTCCACCTTCCTTTTTCATTCTCGCAAATTAACGCTGCACAAATTGAGGAGGCGCAAGATGCTAGGGCTGGAGGGTTTTTGCATTGGTGGCTAAGAAATTGGAGCAATTCAAGCAGCTAAACCCACCATAAGCAAGGTAATCTTCCTTTATGTCTATGGATGTGAGTAAGTTTTGTTATCATCTTCTTCATCACTAGAAACCCCATGGAGATGGTGGATACATATATATATATATATATATATATATATATATATATATATATATATATATATATATATATATATATATATATATATATATATATATATGGGTGGGTTCAATGGAAAACCACTATGCACCTGAAAACTATGGAAACCTACGCCTACCGTCCGATTTGGTGCATTTCATGAAAAACGCGGTGGCATGATCGTAAATAAGGTGATGCATCACGCGGGATTTTGATGCATCACGCGGGAAATTTGATGCATCACGCAGGATTTTGATGCATCATGCGAGGAATTTGATGCATTTGTGGTGATGAAGTGCGGTTTTCACAAGTTTTCCGGTGCATGGTGGTTTTCCATTGAACCTCCCTATATATATATATATATATATATATATATATATATATATATATATATATATATATATATATATATATATATATATATATATATCTGTGTGTGTGTGTGTGTGTGTATGTATGTTTGTATGTATGTATGTATATATAGTTAGTTTAATCAAATGAGTCCTAATATGGTTTTTGAAGTCTATGAATTCGGTAAGCCAAGAAACTCCAGAAATAATTGTAATCCATGGAAATTAGATTTGGAAACGATTGAACTAACCAAAGAATTTAATTAGTGAAATAGTTGAATTCTTGATGTTGGATGTTAAACAATGTTCCTATATGTTTATAGTAGTCAAATATTGGTTAAAAACCGGAGTGAGTCATGGGATGATCAAGTATATGTTAAACCACCCCATATGGATTAACATTGCATATGTATGCTGATATGATCATTCATGAACACATAAATAAAAAAATATGCATTAAAAGGTTGTTAAAGACATAGAGGACTCGGAAGCACCTAATTGAACATATTGACCACAATTTGATGTAATTATGACTTAACATGATACTATAACATCATGTAATCATCCAATACTTATATAACACCTAAATTAACATTAAATATTGCCAAAAAATCTATAAAACTCAATAAGAGGCGCAATGGTGCCGGTAATTTTAGAAACTTAAACCGAAAAAGCTTAAACGCTTCAAATGACTTCCAAACCTTATGATATATTGCTATAAGCTTATGAATGCTTTGAATATTATTATTTGATAGGTTTGGAGCTGAAAGGAGTGTCGGTTGTCGGTTCAGGGCATTAAGTGACTTATCGGCCGTTTTGAGCCTTAAAGGCTATTATAGCCTACTGTACTGTGAGTTCTAGCATTGATGTGTGTGTTGCATACATAATTGCATGTTTACTTTTATTTATGACATTGTGCATATCTATTGGCATCATCCTCTTATATGATGCATTGCACTGGTTTTATTATACTGCCCTAGTTGGCAGTTTGTTATTTGATCATGGCCTATGGCCAGCATACCTCATTTGATACCTTTCATTACGTATATTAACCTTCATGTTATGCTTGAATATCGTTCATTTCATGTTTCACATGATTACACTTGATTACCCATTGTGAGCTATGCTCATTTATCATTGGTCTCACTGGATATCCAAATTATCATTATTATTATTAGCGCCTTACTTTGTGTTTGTGCGTATAAATTCCTATTCCACATGAGCTCGTGGGTAGGTGGCCGGACATGGAAGCCGGTTGGAGTTGCGCAGCTGGACATGGATTCACAGCTGTTGGCAACGGCGGGTTAGCGGGTTACGTATCGCAACCTATGCAAATTAATGGGCTATGCCCACACCATTTTTATTAAAAGATATTGCACTTGTCATTTCATAATCATTTTAACATTTATACATGTTGTATGTTTTGCACTCCATATCGATCTAGTAACTCACTTAGCAAATTTTATTTGCTAACCCCTCACTTTTATATACTTCAGGTGGTGTTAGTAAATGCAAGGTGATTGTCGGCGTTGGTCCTAGAGTTAAACGGGCTGTCTCTGAAGCCTTAACTTTGCTAAAGCTACGTTTATACAACTGAGTAATAATCGGGTAGTTGTCTACCATTATGATTAATATGTATATATAAAGACATGTAATGTCTTTCGGATTGTTGTTAGAAATTGTAATATAGTAAAAGTATCATGTGAATTTACTTTATCTTCCAAAGTCATGGTTTAAAATCAAACAGGGATATTGACTCCGTGTGAACGAGTCATGCCCGATTTTTTTTAAAAACAATGTTAATTATGATTAATCTATTGCAACCCCCATTAGTGATTATGTTACGTTGATATGGGTGTTTCAATTTGGTATCAGAGCTGATGTTCATTGCATGAGTATAGTCGACGATACTCTACTATGAGCTCAGTTTCAGATGCTTGTATTGGCCGCCTAGGCAACAATATTATAACATAAGCTAAGTTATGATTTGGCCTAGGACGGGTACGGATTTAAGTTGATGAAAATGCTATTGTATATTTAACGCGTGTATATACGCTTAATGTCATACAGCTTGATGGCTGGACATACTAAACTAAATCCCAATATGGAGATTAACTCCAATTAGGAGAAAAAGGCGTATATTGAAAGATCCTAATAGAGGTATTACTAATGCCTTGTGATATTGATTCTCAAGTGAGAATCCTGAATACCTTGCATATTAAAGGTTATAAGCACCGATAATAATAGTGTGTTTGGAAACCCTAATGAATGTTATTAATTAGCAATAAACCTCTAAAATTCCTTGATGGAATTATACGATGATAATTGAATCCATCTATTCTATGAATATGTTGGAAAACATGTAAATTATAATATATACCTCAAACTAATTTGGAATTTATTTTCTAAAGACATCATGGCCATAATAACCTAAGTTTATAAATTGGGTTGAAATACTAATTAATGCTACTATGTAGCAAATATTGCTGTAATGCACTACAATCATGACCCTCTGTGGGAAATAGGCTAGGGTGAATTGTCCTCCTCGTCGCTTCTTTTAAATTTTATAAGGAAATGGTTGGTAATAAATATATGAATTCAATGAATGAAATAATGACGCTAAATCTAAGTAATTCCTTCTTGTATCAAAGGCCGCTAAGTGCCTAACAGTTAGAAGGCATAATAAATTGAGATAAATGATGGATTCCAAAATATGTATATATATACACATGCGTCTTTAATAAAGACCAAAATGGGTTGTAAGACCTAAAGGTCAATGTATAATGAAAATGTGAAAAAGAATTATAAAGAAGGGTAGAATGCATACCCATGACTATGATATTAAAACAAAAGACGCATGTGAGAAAAGTTATGAAAGTACATTTTCATGTTAATTATGCAAGTAATGAATTATCCCAATCCATAAATGAGATAATGATATTGAGATTGAAATTACATAAGTATATGAGAAATATGGAAGGTATTACACCCTCAAATAAAATTATAATAAATTTATCTAATAGTCCAAGTTGGGACTCAAGTAGAGTTCTACTAAATTCGATAACATTTTGTATAACTGAGGTATTTAAGAGCTTATGTAAGGATCTACTACTTATTAATAATTCAACGAATCCCAAGTAATGTATCATACAGTTGATTATAGACTGTGAGATGAGAGATTCATTATACCGAGTTTCCCGTCTTGGGTGCTCTGGTTCTAATTGTTAACAAGAAGGACATCACCTGTAAAGGCACATGAGTTACCGTAAACTAAAAGGGTAATATTCCAAAATAAATATTTCTTTGCCTTGTTTAATGATCAATTGGATCAACGGCAAAATGTTTCACATATTTCTCAGACATTGATCTGCGAATTGAATAGTATTAACTGAAAGATTCGTGAGGAGGTGTACCAAAGACCTCATTTCATACTTGATGTGGTCATTATACATTTTGGTGATGCCGTTTGAACTTACAAATGCACTAGTGGCACCTATGGATTTAATAATCCTAATATGCCGACATGTGTTGGATAAATCAGTTATTGTTTATCGTTAATATCCTAATTTATTCAGAAATAGAATTTGAATATAATATACATCCTTATGTGATGTTGAAAATACTTTGCAAGAGAAGTTTATGTAAAACTTTCAAAATGCGATTTTTGGATATAAATTTCAAATTAAACTTTATAAGCGTAAAAGCAAACATATATATGTATATATATATATATATATATATATATATATATATATATATATATATATATATATATATATATATATATATATATATATATATATATATATATATATATATATATATATATATATATATATGGTTACTTATTTATGACTTGGCATAATTACTAAAATTAAGGCCAGGTATTTTAAATACAATCAATCTGCATTTAAATTTGAGGGTCCCATTAGTTGAGTTTATCTTCTTCTGGGTAATCCTCAAAAGTTGAAATTGTTAAGGATCGCGTATAAGCCTTTAAGCCCGACGGTTTCTATAATATGCTATTGAGGGAAACTTGTAATATCAAGTATACTTATCATGTGAGAAATATTAAAACGTGTCGTCATATTAAGCCATGTACTGATGGTCATGATGTCTCGAAATCAAATCTGATAACTAAATACTGACTAACTAATGATATAAATGTCGTTAATAATAAGTTGAACCGATTAATATAGTTAAACAAGTAATTAATTACAGTGGAAACTAACAAGTATTATATACTTGACCATGTGATGAACCTATAATGATAAATGTTTTGATGAAAAAGGAATATATAAAGTGTGACTAGTTATGAAAGTCACTGAAATTTGATTCAATATCACACCTGATTGTTTCCCAAATGAAGAAAATATTATAATGAGCGTGAAAATATAACCTTACTATGAATAGCGGTCCTGCAATGAACTGAACATTGTTATGGATATGAAATTCATGCATAATAAGTAAGTATGTAAGGAGTGAACCTTCCAACAAATTTAATATAACAGATCGTTATCGAAAAAGCGATGATGACTATGTCACTAATATGCTGTTAGTGGGTTATTAAACCCGATACTCATATAGCAATTTTGCTATTTATATGTCTGGGTCGGGTGATCCGGCGTTACTAACTTGACATAGCCTACTTATAATTGCCCATAACAGTCACGCTAATAATTATTAAAAGACTCTTAAAAACCCTGGAGTGATTCCGTGGGCGGAATCCTTTTCAAGGGGGGAGGAGTTGTAACATCCTCAAGATATAATAATTAAACTACTAATTATACACTCAACCAATGAATTGAGTCATTTAATTACGCTAATTGACATGTAAGAATTTATATTCTTAACCATGTAAAGAGAATATATGTATATTGACGTCACTTTACAAAACTATAAATAAATAAATGAGACCTACATATATTCGAGTTAGTTGAACTCATACATCATTATAATATCTTTGTATAAAGGTACTAATTCAATTTATCAAATTGTCCATATGAACTATTAGTGAATAATTTAATTATGATTGTTGTAGAAAAAACTAGCCACATGCTATATTCATTTGTACAATATGCTTTAATTACTTGTAACTCCTAATTCCTACATTTATATACCAATTTACTAAAGCCCATGTATAAGTGCTCCAAAGCTTATTAGAATTTCGGGTGGCTAAATTGTGAAGATAAAGGAAAGCATGAGGGGGTGTTTGTGTAAATTATGACTAATTGGGAATAAAAATCCTTCCCAAACTGTGGCCTCCTCCACCTTCCTTTTTCATTCTCGCAAATTAACGCTGCACAAATTGAGGAGGCGCAAGATGCTAGGGCTGGAGGGTTTTTGCATTGGTGGCTAAGAAATTGGAGCAATTCAAGCAGCTAAACCCACCATAAGCAAGGTAATCTTCCTTTATGTCTATGGATGTGAGTAAGTTTTGTTATCATCTTCTTCATCACTAGAAACCCCATGGAGATGGTGGATACATATATATATATATATATATATATATATATATATATATATATATATATATATATATATATATATATATATATATATATATATATATATGTATATATATATGTATGTATGTATATGTATGTATATATATATATATATATATATATATATATATATATATATATATATATATATATATATATATATATATATATATATATATTTACATATATGAAATTAAGAAAGTTAGTTTAATCAAATGAGTCCTAATATGGTTTTTGAAGTCTATGAATTCGGTAAGCCAAGAAACTCTAGAAATAATTGTAATCCAAGGAAATTAGATTTGGAAACGATTGAACTAACCAAAGAATTTAATTAGTGAAATAGTTGAATTCTTGATGTTGGATGTTAAACAATGTTCCTATATGTTTATAGTAGTCAAATATTGGTTAAAACCGGAGTGAGTCATGGGATGATCAAGTATATGTTAAACCACCCCATATGGATTAACATTGCATATGTATGCTGATATGATCATTCATGAACACATAAATACAAAAATATGCATTAAAAGGTTGTTAAAGACATAGAGGACTCGGAAGCACCTAATTGAACATATTGACCACAATCTGATGTAATTATGAATTAACATGATACTATAACATCATGTAATCATCCAATACTTATATAACACCTAAATTAACATTAAATATCGCCAAAAAGTCTATAAAACTCAATAAGAGGCGCAATGGTGCCTGTAATTTTAGAAACTTAAACCGAAAAAGCTTAAACGCTTCAAATGACTTCCAAACCTTATGATATATTACTATAAGCTTATGAATACTTTGAATATTATTATTTGATAGGTTTGGAGCTGAAAGGAGTGTCGGTTGTCGGTTCAGGGCATTAAGTGACTTATCGGCCGTTTTGAGCCTTAAAGGCTATTATAGCCTACTGTACTGTGAGTTCTAGCATTGATGTGTGTGTTGCATACATAATTGCATGTTTACTTTTATTTATGACATTGTGCATATCTATTGGCATCATCCTCTTATATGATGCATTGCACTGGTTTTATTATACTGCCCTAGTTGGCAGTTTGTTATTTGATCATGGCCTATGGCCAGCATACCTCATTTGATACCTTTCATTACGTATATTAACCTTCATGTTATGCTTGAATATCGTTCATTTCATGTTTCACATGATTACACTTGATTACCCATTGTGAGCTATGCTCATTTATCATTGGCCTCACTGGATATCCAGATTATCATTATTATTATTATTAGCGCCTTACTTTGTGTTTGTGCGTATAAATTCCTATTCCACATGAGCTCGTGGGTAGGTGGCCGGAGATGGAAGCCGGTTGGAGTTGCGCAGCTGGACATGGATTCACAGCTGTTGGCAACGGAGGGTTAGCGGGTTACGTTCCGCAACCTATGCAAATTAATGGGCTATGCCCACACCATTTTTATTAAAAGATATTGCACTTGTCATTTCATAATCATTTTAACATTTATACATGTTGTATGTTTTGCACTCCATATCGATCTAGTAACTCACTTAGCAAATTTTATTTGCTAACCCCTCACTTTTATATACTTCAGGTGGTGTTAGTAAATGCAAGGTGATTGTCGGCGTTGGTCCTAGAGTTAAACGGGCTGTCTCTGAAGCCTTAACTTTGCTAAAGCTACGTTTATACAACTGAGTAATAATCGGGTAGTTGTCTACCATTATGATTAATATGTATATATAAAGACATGTAATGTCTTTCGGATTGATGTTAGAAATTGTAATATAGTAAAAGTATCATGTGAATTTACTTTATCTTCCAAAGTCATGGTTTAAAATCAAACAGGGATATTGACTCCGTGCGAACGGGTCATGCCTGATTTTTTTTAAAAACGATGTTAATTATGATTAATCTATTGCAACCCCCATTAGTGATTATGTTACGTTGATATGGGTGTTTCACTATTTTATCGAGGTAACCACTACTTAGTTGTTTAAACCCCATGTACTCAAATTTGGAGTTCTTGTACAGAATGTGTCAAACATTGTAAACTACTTTTAAGAATAATTGCTTGTTAATAAAACATCGACTACATTAGCCATACACAGTCTGAGAGTAATTGCTTGTTAGTTTAACTTTTATTATGGTCCTAGCATATTTGACAACATAAGATCTTTTGTGTTATTAAATCTGTAGTCTAAGATCTTTTGTCTTAGGCATCCACAGTCTGAGATCTTTGTGTTATTAAATCAATAGTCGCTTATTTTGTATCTTTGGTCCACTATTTGTCGTCGACGCCGCTTTGCGCGGGTACAATACTAGTGTGTGTGCGTGTGTGTATGGTCAGGTTCTATGAGGAACCATATGCGTCGATAACCAAAAAATAACCGACCACGTCCCTTAGATTAAATGATCATTGGTGCATCACGCGATGCATGTGTGTGTGTGTGTCTATATATATATATATATATATATATATATATGGGTCAGGTTCTATGGGGAACCATATGCATCGAGAACCAAAAAAGAACCAACCACAGCCCTTAGATTAAATGATCATTAGTGCATCACGCAATGCATGTATTTGGTATGCATAGGGGTATTTTGAGAAAAAATAATATATCTAGTCAAATAAAGTTTAATTTTAAATTAATTGAATATTCAATCAATTAGGTAAACAATAAATGCCATTAAAATTAATTGATACATTTCCAAAATTACAAATTCAAACCAAATTCAAAAAAGGATGATTTGATGTCGATGGATCTAATGTTCATCTTTCAATTCATGATGCATCTTAGTTTTTCATCCTCATATTCGGTCATATTCATCCTAATATTCATCCCACCATCATGCATCGTCAAAATGGTGATTCATCTTCATCGTATTCATCTTCAAACACGATGCATCTTCATCGAATTCATTTTCAAACATGATGCATCTTCGTCGGATTCATCTTCATCGAATTCATCTTCTAATACGATTCATCTTCATAAACACGATGCATCAGATTCGTCTTCCATAAATTTTGGATAAATACAACTAATTTTTCAAAATTTTTCATTAAGAAAATGAATGAAAAACCGACCATACCTTCAAAACGAGATCATTCCATCATCATCATCACGGAAACATTATCATCTTCATTGGAATGCATCGTGAATCGGCTGCTATGCATCGTGTTCATCGTTCATCATCATCAAGGAATCATCATCATCGCGTTCTTCGTTCATCGTGTGGTGGACTGGTGGCCGGCCGAGAGGAGTGGTGGCCGACCGAGAGCGATGGCGGTGGAGTGGCCGGCCGAGAGGAGTGGTGGTGTGGTGGCATCCGAGAGAGATGACAGCGGAGTGGCCGACCGCCAGCCTAGATAGAAAGAGAGGGGAGAGAGATGAGAGTGTGGGAGAGAAAGTGGGAGGGATAAGTGGAAGGTTAATTATATTGATTTAGTTACCTAATTTAATAAGAATAAAATTAATTAATAAAATCTCTTAATTAAATTAGATTCATATTGACTATTCCAATATTGTCCTTTATGCATTTTTGGTTCTCAGTGATCCCCAATGTATCAAGGTTCCCCATTGAACCTCAATCTATATATACATATACATATATATATATATATATATATATATATATATATATATATATATATATATGTATATATATATATTTATATATATATATATATATATATGTATATATATATATATATGTATATGTATATATATATGTGTGTGTGTGTGCGCGCATGCGGTCGAAATAAAAAAGGGTGTGTGATGAACCACATTCATAAACAAACACATATTAGTGGTGTGTGTTCTGTGTTCTCAGCCGCAAGAACAATACTTACAAATTCGTGTATGTTTTGTTTTTCCCATTCTTCGTGTGTTTGATTGTGTATCTGGCGCCGCTCGACCATGTCATCACTGGTGGATACCGAAAGCATCTCATTCGTGTATTTTTCTCATAAACTACAAAGGTACGAATTTTTAATATGCTTTCATGTTACTTATCTTATGTTTACTTGATGATCCGTGTACGTCATTCGTAAATTTTAAAAAGTTTCTGTTGTGCGTTTAATACGATTAAAGGGTTATCGGTTTTATGAAAAAAAAACGATACGAATTCCCAACATATAGTCTTGTCAATAATGTTCACATTACTTCCTTTCAGATCAAACGAAATTATGTAGTAATATGATTCCAAATTTATTGTAAAGAACATCTGTTCAAATAATTTTTCTTTAACCAACATCCATACAGTCATATAAATGCATTTTAAAGTTCTTCTTACATAATCACTTTTATACTTTTACATAAATGTACTAACTTACCAGATGATCATATTTCAAAGACACTGGCTTTTCATAGAATTCAAGATCCAACTCCAGCCTATCTTTGAAATCTAGATTTAGTTGTTCCAACACTCATAGCTTCGCCCAGCATCTTCTCAGTCTGCACATTTTAAGTCATACTTTCACTTAATATTTTTTACATATTGTATTCTCAATTCTTTATTTGTACACTTACAAATACATATTGGGTGAAAAACAGTCTGCTTATTAATGCATTGCTTTTATATTTTTCTTCTGATGTTAGCAAAGTGATTCAAGTGTTCACCACTTGTGGTTCGACCTTAATTCATGTACTTAGTGACTCAATAAACCTCCTCTTGCATTAGTCTCTTTTGACTGTTTGGTAGACAATGTCACTACACTCAAACTTAGGTTAGTTGGTTTGTTTTACATATTGGTGTGTACACTATAAAACACATGTTTATCATCATATCGTTTTAATCCAGTCATGAAAAATATGTATTATGTTCTGATACTCTTCATTCATCGTAAGGTTCTCAGTCATTCAAACAATACGCTTGACATATGACAATCTCTTTATATCCGCAACTTTGGCACCTGTGTCGGCCTTCGAGGCTTCCCGCCAGACATTAAAACCTTTCCTTTGGTTACACTCAACCCCCTTGTATTGGTTTTTTCCATTACTTTACTTGTTGTGTTGAACATGATTGGATGATTAATGCCCTATTGTATTTCTTCATCAACGTCTTATGATAAATGCAAGTCAAATGGTGGCATGTCATCCATTGTGTCAAATTTTATGGATCGTATGGGCAATGATGACTCATAATCAGGTTTTGCTTCTTCTACTGACTTTCCCTTCTTAACCCTTTCAATTCCTTTTATGATTTCATCGTCTGTAAACTATTGACTTGATATCTGTTCAGCCGATACATTATTTGGAGTGCTATATCTATCATGCAATTGGATACCCTTACTTTTTATATGTATTTAGTAGTTTCTCTCCAATCCTATACCTCATTGACGTTATCTCTTCTATCATGCAATTGGATACCCTTACTTTTTATATGTATCTAGTCTGTCCCCTTTTTGGCTGGTTCCGGCGGTTGACTGAACCACCACTTGATCCTCCAAATGATCGAGTCGACGATGGAGCAGCAGCAGCGGGATCGTTCCTTCTGCAATTCCTACTGTAGTGTCCCCATACACCACACTTATGGCAGGCATCCGATCTTCGTGGGCATTCACTTTGGTAGTGGCCCAATTCTCCACAGCAGAAACATGCACGAGCATGACCTGGAGAACTAGACTGCCGACGATAAGACTGTGGTGGCGAGTACTGTGATGATCGTGCAGAACCAGAGTAGCCTCCTTCACGTTGATGTTTCGGCGGTGAAGGTTGAGTTGGGTTAGTTGAAGCAACATCAGCAGACCCCATCAC
Source organism: Centrapalus pauciflorus (assembly GCA_020465985.1). Taxonomy (NCBI): domain Eukaryota; kingdom Viridiplantae; phylum Streptophyta; class Magnoliopsida; order Asterales; family Asteraceae; genus Centrapalus; species Centrapalus pauciflorus. The sequence goes on along the minus strand of JAANYP010006174.1, from coordinate 21,357 downwards.
ATACACTGACATAATCAGGATCTGTTCTACATTTCTGGCAGCTTCCAGCAAACTAGCAAACGTGGGGTAACGTACGTTGCTCATCACCCTTCGGATTTCCAAATCAAGACCAACCTCAAATCGAGTAACTTTTCTTTCTTCTGTATCAACCTGATGAGGAGCAAATAAACTTAGCCTTGTGAACTCTACCGCATATTGGGACACAGACTTAGTCCCCTGAATTAGTGTCATGAACTTAACTTCTAGTCTTCGGCGTTCATCGGCCGGGCAGTATTGCTGAGTGAAAATTTCAGTAAACTCAGCCCATGTCATTCTAAAAACCTTCTCCATTGTTAAGGCATTCACCATTGAATTCCACCACATTACTGCGTCTTTGGTGAACATAGCAGTAGCGAACCGGACCATGTCCTTCTCAGCACAATCACTGATTCGGAATGTCCGTTCTGTGGTTGTTATCCATTCCAGAGCAGCAACAGCATCACCGAGTCCATTAAACTCGACTGCTCCAATTCCCTTAAAATCCTTAAACCGACAGCCCCTGGGCTTATTAGATGACCCAGTATTGTTATCTTGTTCGTCATTGCTTTTCTCTCTTTCTTTTTCCTTGTTCTTCCTCTTATCTTCTCTTCGTTTAGCTTCGGCCTCATCTCGAGCCCGAAACTGATCTTGAATCATTCGATTCTGCTCAGCCATCATAGCTAGCATCATCTCTCTGGCTTCTTTAGGTGTCATTCCTCCTCCAGACATGTTCTGTAATATAAATATATAATTTGTTTAGCAACATGTCATAAACTTAAAGACACCATTCATTTGTCCCGTATGATAGTCAATCTCTTATAATTACTAGATCGTAACCTATCTTAGTTCAGATCATTACTTAAACCACTACACATCATTACCTAATGTTTGAGATCAAGACCTCACGGACACTTGAATCTCAAACAACTGCTCTGATACCATCTCGTGTGACACCCTTGCCACAACAACCACCAATTACAATGCACCCAGGATTAATCACCAACATACAATAACATAATGATCTGATAACCTAAATTAAGTGCGGAAGCATTTAAAACATAATTAAAGTAGTGCAACAAGTGTTAAACACCCTACGGTGCTATAAGGTATCAAGTCTAAGTCTACACACCCATACAATTATTACAATCACCCAGAATATTACAACATTGTCTCATAACATAAATTACCGGTAAAATAGTGTCGAGTCTCCCAAATCTTCCAAACGACCTAACTAGAAGGTCCAGCAGTAGATTTTCCTTTGCCTGTAAAAATTACAACAACTAAAACGTAAGCGAATGCTTAGTGAATACATAGATTGCACATTTTATAAATTTTTATGAAGCCCAAGGATAACACAGATGACCAACATCGGATATCCTCTTCGTACACAAAGTACGGACCAGAGCCGCAGCCCCTTCGAGCTCACAGCTCGGCATTTAGACATACCATCTGAGACAAACGTACGATCGGGGATGACATACTGCCTACCGGGCCTAGGAGGGATCAGCTCCAGGTCATATAGCACAGTAACATCAGAATAATCGATGCGACCCACCGGTCCATCACTAGATGCACAACAACCGAAAGGACATGCAACAAGTAAGAATGTGCATCTAAATCTACGCAAGTTAGTAGAATTCCAAACAATCAATGAAACAACAGGTCTCAGCAGGCAAATCTTACATAAAACAAATATAACCATGCGAAATCTACTGTACTCACAGTGGGTGCGTAATTATCTTTTAACCGATATTATTTCTCTTCGGGCTTTCAACCGGATTCCACCAAGTACCCCACTGTGGGTTAAACAACACCACAAGGGACCTGTCATATCAATTACAACAATTCCTCATATCATTAACCGTTTAAATCCATAAAATCAAGTTTCGTAAGTTTGGCGATATTTTCCCCCATTTCGGGTACATGTCTAAATTCGAACTATAACTAAAGTTTGAATCCATTTCATGTTCATACATTGTCCTTTGAATAACTCTTGCCATTCTATGTGTTGTTTATAAGTTTCATTCAAAATATACAAGTTTAGAGAGTATATTTCTCAATTTTAGGCATTAAACTCGAATTTAATGGGTTAGATTCGAAACCATGCATCAGATTCGAATTCCCCTTAGAATCTGATGGTACACATTCGAATCTAGGCATAGATTCGAACCCCCTTAGAATCTGATGGTACACATTCGAATCTAGGCATAGATTCGAACCACCCCTTAGAATCTGATGGTACACATTCGAATCTAGGCACAGATTCGAACCCCCCCTTAGAATCTGATGGTACACATTCGAATCTAGGCACAGATTCGAACCCCCCCTTAGAATCTGATGGTACACATTAGAATCTAGGCATAGATTCGAACCACCCCTTAGAATCTGATGGTACACATTAGAATCTAGGCATAGATTCGAACCACCCCTTAGAATCTGACGGTACACATTAGAATCTAGGCATAGATTCGAACCACCCCTTAGAATCTGATGGTACACATTCGAATCTAGTACCAAACTCGAGTTTGTTCTTGTATTTCGACTCTGTTCTTGACATATTCGAGTCTGTTCATCATTTCAACTTAAATCCTTCATTTCTAAGGCTAAAATCACTAATATATCATGTATAATACCTAGTTTCGATTCTACTATGCATATATTATCATATTCCAGCAACATTTCAAGCAAAACAAGCTCAAATTCGCACAAAACAACAGATTCGAATTCTAGTTAACTTCAAAACCGAAACCATAAACTTAAAAGATTCGATTCTTACCTCAATTCGTATGAAATCAGAAATCTGTTTGTAGATTGTTGTTGTATTCCTCGATACCTTTCCGTTGACGTATAATTCTCGATAATCTGACGGTCGGTTTGCGAGATAACTTAGAGAGATGTAGAGAGAACTTCTAGAGAGATAAAGTAGTGAGATAGTGTAAACTAGAAAAATGAAGCCTATTGCCCTTTTTATACAACTTTCGTCATTTTTGCACATTTCACCACTCGACCTAACCGGTTCCATAAAATACTGTTTTAATCTTAGAATTATCATAAATAACTTTTAAATTCATAATACTCCACAAAATTGATTCTGAGTTCAATTTTCTTAAAAGTAGCGACAAACTTCTAAATAACCCAAATACATAATAATTGCTTAATTTTAACTTAAACATATATTTTCCACTTAATTAACCAAAATATAGTAAAATAAATTCGAGGATGTTACAGCATGGGCTCCACCACGCTCAACTTCGTCCTCGAAGTTACTCGGATTCAAACAGTTTCGGATACTTTCTTAACATTTCCGCCTTTGTCTCCCACGTATGGTCTACTCCTTTGTGATGCTTCCAACATATCAATACTATTTTAATCTCTTTGTTCCTTATTCTTCATTACCACAGTATTCATAATATATTCCGACTTTTCAACATATACTAACCCTTTTTGATTTCTAATTCATCATAATCAGCCTAATCTTCATTACCAGTTGTGAAGATTTAATAAAGATTTCTTCATGAAATACCAAGTGCTATTTCGACATTTCCTTAAATAATTCTAAATGAGATAACAGATTCCTAACTTTTCTGTTATTCTCAATGAACCAACTCACCTCAGCGCAAATTTTATCCCTTTTTCAAAACAAGTAGTACACCTCATCGGTGATACTAACAAATATACTACATCGTTTCCCTCAAAACTGATTGATTTAGGTGTCTCATCATATATTCCGATGTGGAAATAGTCCATTCATTCTGATCTTCTATCAGTTGTCAGTAAGCTGTACTCATAGCTATATGTGTGTTTAATCCCACTTATAACACAAACCAAGAGTTGAAAATGAAACAACTCTTCTATTCTGACATAATCGAGTCTAGAATACTAAAACAATATTAATAACCTTTCCTACGTACATCTGTGCAAAATCTTTCCAATAATAAACTTCTTGAGTCTGTATATGAAATATACTGAATAATCAAGTTGTCTACAATCTACCAATCGTAGAAAACTTCTTAAATCTGTAATTACTGCGAGACAGATTCCAAATTCTCAATCATTCCTCTTTTAACAGAATCCTCAGAGATCCAATTCCAGAAATCACATACCACAAATTATAATCTATTGTAATCAAAATTCACGTTTTGACATATTCAACTTAAAACTTATACCCAAATGTCATCGATAATTACAATTACCGATTCCCCCATCATTGATATACAAATCTCTATTCATGATGTCCATAAAACGGTTGGGGTGTTACTTAATCAAAATATCGTGACCAGAGACTCGTAGTGCTCATAAATATTCCTGAAAGCCAATTTCAGTACATTCCCTCTTCGGACCTCAACTAATCATATCCCATTCGTAGATTAATCTTAGAAAAATAATTAGCTCTCATGCAGCTAATTGAATAATCATCATTTCTCGGCAGCGGATATTTATTTATTATAGTCAATCTGTTCAAACCACTTTAATCTATGCACATTCAGTAGATACAAAACAGTACGAATAACAAACTTTTGGAGAAGCTCCAGGAATCAAGTCAATACCAACTTTTCACTTGTCTTTCAGGTGCCACACCAGACAAGTCTTCCATACACATTTATGGAAACATTTGGGACAACAGGCGCATCGGCCACAGTTCTCTCTTCAATCTTGTTATCAATAGCATATATCATACAAGACTCACGACCCTAAGCAATCAGCTTTCGGGACCTAACAATCATCATTAGACATTGATCCCCACTTCTCCAATACTCATATATACAATTTTTCTCGCCTCCTTTCGATAAAGTTATCTTTATTATTCCTTCATTGCAAACTACATGCGTCTTGTCACATATATTTAATAAATTCTTTCTAATTATCGTATCAAATCACCGATCTCTATTGAAATCAAGTCAGGATTGAGTACTACCTCCTCAATCACTAAAGTACAATCATGATACACATGATCTACGTTAACTAATGTGTTACTTAACAATTTCAACATCAATCACAACTATCAACTTAGTCCAAAAGACTAACATTGATTGCACAAATGCAGTAGTTACGATTTAATTAATTGGCACCAGAATTTAAACAAAACTCATGACCACCTCCGAATCTCTTTTAGATTCCGAATCGTAGTATTAGACCTTTCTTTACAGTATGAGCAAATTTCATTACTGTCCAAAATCTCTTTAACTTTCTTATTGATCAATTATCGCAGCAGAACTATATCCCATGCAGTTATACTTATACCTGTCCATATATTTCACAAAAAACCAGTTTTGTAATTACTATCCACTATATAACCAGTAATGTTTTCATTATTTTTATCATCTACACAGTTTACTATGACTGTTAATACTAATGCATACCCTTCACTAATAATTTAAAAGAACTCTTTGTTTTGTTGCACTAGTTGAACAAGAAATATAATTGATCCAAAACTTGAACTTTACCCAATGTAGATATGACATCGAATTCTTTGTATTTTGTTATTCTATCTACCTTTCAACATACAAAAAGATTAGTTGCATATATATGTTAACATGAACTTATAATACTAACAAACATCTATGTACTGTAAACTGCAGATATGAAAATCGACCTATTTAGGTTTCGTTTAGTTAACGAAAACTAGTCATTTTTCAATTTCAGTTTTCAAGTTATAGTTTTTAGAAAAAAAAATAAGGGTTTTTATGAAAAGTGAAAACTTGTTTAGATGATGAAGTTTTAGTTTTAAGAAAAATAAGATAGTGATTATAAAATAAAAAAAAATAGGATAGGTGATGGAATAGTAAGAGAGAGAAAGAGAGTATTATAAAGAAATAGGGTAGATAGTAGAAAAGTAAGAGAGAGAATATGAAAAGTGATATTTTAAAAAGTGAAAGAAAATTTATGAAATTGTTGTTAAATAAACAAGTTTTCATTTTTGTTGAAAAGTGAGATGAAAATTTTAAAAATTTTCAGTTACTGGGTGTTTAAAGTATATGTTATTAGTATCATCAGATCAATATTCCCTGCATTTATACCTTTCAACGTATTTAACAAAATCAACTTTTTTGGTTTGTATGTACCCTATTAGTTTTCTGAACTACTTAATTTACTATGACTGTTACAACAACTGAGCTACCATTATCAATTTTATCTTCTCACAAAACTCTATATGCACTATCCACATCAGTGGCAGCTACCCCCAATTGGCCGATGAACGCAGAAACTATATATAATGCTTTATGATATACACATTACATTGACCGTTGTAAATGTCTCAATCCATGGTGTATATCGCCAGATACTGCATAAAATCAATTACTATCCGACACTGATTAATTAAACCTCTAAAAAAACTCGTATTTAAAGCTTTTTCGTATCATAATCCTCAAATAAGATTAATATACTCAAAGTAAAAACCGTAATCGAGTGCATCTTTTACAATTTTATTCACACAGAGATTAAGTTAAAACAAACCTGGAATAGTTATAATTGGTGAATCCTCAATAACGACTATACCTTTCCCCTTTGACTTTCGTTTATCAATAGAATCGTCATCAATAGTCATAGGATCCCCAACATGACTGTCTTTCAACTCGTGAGTAGCATCATCTGTTGAATCCATTATGATCAGGTAATTCGAAATAATCGATGAAACCTAAATTTGGCCGACTCGTTGAATATATAGCCATTATCTTCCTCCCTTAATATAGTCATCGATTGAAGAATCCTTAATTTCGAAAAATTTGATACATTCACGATAACTTTTATATGTTTAATCATCAATTTCGGACGCTTGTTGATAAACATATATTAGATACCCTATGTTTCAATTACTGCTCTGACGAATTTTCCCCTATGTGTCATATTTTTAAGTTCCACATATTTTCAACTTCCATGCTGATGTGGTTAATTTTCATTGATTCACATTGTTTGCGTCTTTTATATTGTTTGCAACAGATCCTATACATACACACACACACACACACACATATATATATATATATATATATATATATATATATATATATATATATATATATATATGTGTGTGTGTGTGTGTGTGTGTGTGTGTGTGTAAATTAAATTTCAATTGAGGACTTTTTACTCCGAGGAAGCTCTGAGAACTTTTATGCATCGGATAATCTACCAATGGTGCATAAAGGGCATTTATGGAATATAAAATATATTTGAACTTAAATATATGGAAATAAAAAAATATGGATATTAAATCAATATTGATTACATTTACTTAAATCTCTCTCACTTTCCATATCTTCTCCCCTCTTTCTCTCAACCACACACACACATTCTCTCTCTCTCTCTCTCTCTCTCTCTCTCTCTCTCTCTCTCTCTCTATCTCTATCTCTCTCTCTCTCTCTCCCCCCCTCCCTCTTTTCCACCGCTAGAAAGCCAGTTATTCACCACCACTAGCATCTACGAAAATATGAACACGAAGACGATGAACATGAAGATCATGAATGAAGATGCATCAAGAAGATGAACATGAAGATGATGGACAAAACCGATGATAAACGAAGATGATGATGAACGAAGATACATCAAAAAGATGAACATGAACATGAAGATGATGAACAAAATAGATGATGAATGAAGACGAAGGATGAACACAATGCATAGATTAATTTGTGTATTTTTTTGTTAAATGCGTCTTTTTTGAACACGATGCATAGATGAATTTGTGTATTTTTTTAAATTTGGAAGTGTATCGATTGAATTTATTTATCATTTATTATTTGTTAAAATATTAAATTTAATAATATATGCACATTTCCCAGAATGTCATTCCATGTTTGTTCCTGCGATGCACAATATGCATATCATTGTCCAACTATTTACCCTTTTGTCATTTATCTAATCCACACAATTTTTTGATTTAATGGATGTTATAAGTTCATTTGTACCTCGATGCATAAAAATTCTCCACTGAATCTCCCCCCTCCCCTCTATGTGTGTGTGTGTGTGTGTGTGTGTGTGTGTGTGTGTGTGTGTGTGTGTGTGTATATACATATATATATATGAATCAGGTTCATCAGCGTACCTATGAGATTCCAGCGTACCCTAATATGAATGGTCATTCACATATCTTTTTTTTTATAGACATATATAAGACAACATTAAAAGACTTTTTTTCAAAATGAGCAACGTAAAAAATATTGTGAATGCAAAAGAAATATCATGTGAATGGTGTGAATGATCATTCATTTGGATGACCATTCACATAAATATGCATTAAACATTCACACAATTTTTAAGGACACAAAAAGTGTGAATATATGTGAAATTAATATATCATGTCTATAACATTAATTTAAACATTGTTATGAGAAAAAAAAGTTTTTTAAGGTTGGTACCTTCAGGTGCACTTGATTTCGAGAGGTACTTTTTTGAACCTTTATATATATATATATATATATATATATATATATATATATATATATATATATATATATATATATATATATATATATATATATATATATATATATATATATCCATTGTGAACAAATAAAAAAAATACATATAAGCATTCATATATATATCAATAAGTGGCTGCAACAAGATTCATATGCTTTAATGGGATAATAAAAGTGTCTGCAACAAGATTTATAACTTTCAAAATATTCATAGCAGTATTTGTAACAAGATTCACATGATTCAACAAAATTCATAAGATCTAATAATTTCAAAGGATTCAACAAAATTATCAACAAGATTTATCGGTTAATAGAAGAGTTCGATAGTATTTGTAACAAAATTCATAAAATTTAAAGTCATTTTATAATTGTTCACAATGTTATAAAATGGTCATATACATATATACTATGGGTGCTCAAACAAAATCGAAAAATCGAGCCGAACCGCTTGATCCGAAACCAAAAAAAATCGAGATCAAAACATCATGGGGCGGTTTAGGTTTTCGTTTTAAGAAAACCGTGGATAACCGAACCGATTAATTATATATACAAGTTAGTAGTTTCCATTTATAATTTCATTTAGTCATTCTAGTACATTAAATACTACATTTTCAAATGATTTTTTTATTTTAATTGTTTTGTTAAATACATTTAGTTTAGCTTTTATGATTTATAATCAAATAGTTTACTATGACTTTAACTTAAAAATAGTTCGTGTTTAAAAAAGATATATTTCCATAATTTTATTTGTTTTTAAGCATATAGCGGGTAACTGTGGATCGAACCGCAGGTAACCGCCTTCTAACGAGTAACCGAAGATTAGTTAACCGAAATTGAAAACACAGTGCACATTTTAACTACTAACCGAACGGAACTATGCACACCATTATTAGGGGTGTGCAGTATTTGGTTTGGACTCGAAGAAACCGAAAACCAAACCGCATCGAATTCGAATAAAAGCAAACCGACTTTCGAAAGCGGTTTTCGGTTTGGTTTGGTTTGATTTCAAACCGAATTTAACAATACGGTTTTCGGTTAGATGATCGGTTTTTCGTTTTTCAGACCAAACCAAACCGAAAACCGAATTTTAATTTTAATTTAAAAGAAAAACTAGTTTAAGACCCATGTATTACATGGGTTCACTCATAAAATATAAAAATTTTTAGTGAAATGAAATTTTATTTTAAATGGTTATAGGATAAACTAAAATAGATTGTTAAATATTATAATCTTGATATTTTATTTAATTATCATTTTATAATTAAATAATATATGTTAATTTATATCGAAAAATTATATGAAAGAAAAATATAAACAATGATGATTATATAAATACTAAATGCTAAAAAATGCTTAATTTTTACCATTATATAAATATTAGCAGTAGACATCAAAATGCACGTCTCTGTTTAAATTTGTTTAAATAAGATTAAAAATAATATAAAATATATAGAATGATATAAAACTATAAAAGCATTACATACACAAGTAATGATTAAAATAGAATAACATAAAATAAAAACTACAACGTAATGTTTATGATTAACGAAAAAACATTATATATTAGCCAACACTTCTTTGTAAACAACATTGGATGACTTCGTAGCGAGAGCACCGTCTTTATTGGAGATAAAAAAATTTAACCCGTTTCTGCTCTTAACTCTTGATAATGGAAACATACAACTGCCCATGTGTGAAAACTGGTATTGACAAAATTAATCCAACTCTTGATAGAGATTGTCCCTGACTTTTGTTTATTCTCATGGCGAAACAAACAACAACCAGAAACTGTCTTCTATACATCTTAAACAGCATATTCTTGTCAGTTGGACACAATCTCATCCTAGGAATTATTGTCCTACTACCAATGTTGCTTCTGTGAAGACCTTCCCTTACGGGGCAGTCCTCAGAGTCTAGGTCCCAATTCATACAATACAATATCAATCATACTAAGATAGGGTAATTAAATTGCGGAATAATAAAATTACATGTACATTACAGATTTGGATTAAGTTACATATTTCAACATAAAGTTATAAAAGGGTAACATCTAATCTAGTCATAACATCAAAAGTCACATCAAGTCTACCCAAAACCACCACATTTGCTGTCTTCCAATCAGTACCAGAAAGTTTGTTGAGTAGTGGTCTAAGAAAGCTTCAAAACTTGGATCTTGAATGACCTAAGTACTAGGTCCTGCAGGTGATTTTCCTTTGGCTTTTCCTGTAAAATATTAATGCAACATCTGTAAGCAAAGCTTAGTGAGTTTATAGATTTTCAATATTAACATGCGTGTCAAGCGGGGTCATTAGTCTAGCGTGATATGTCTTGGCTGCCGCTACAGCCCTCATGATTGAGATATAGTTTCATAAGATCGGATGATGTTCAAGCCACACTCACGCTTAAATCGTGGGGATCAGCCACATACTGGGCTAGCTACCAGTAAGTCAATATGGCGGAACATCGGAGGTCATTACCAATTCATAAGAACTGGTGAAATAGCCGGGTCTAGAACAATAGACCATCAAGGCTAGTCAAGCTGAATAAATCTATCAAGTGTCTGATCAAATAATGAAAGCTTAAGTCATAGAAGTCATGATAGCAATGAATCATAATGCAATGTCTGAAGAAGTCTTAATGCAATATGAAATGATAATCAAATAGCTATCATGATTCACTGGGCAACACCGAACCATGGTGTGCACAGGTTTCAATCCAGCTGATAAAATGAATGTCAATAAATCTAACATCAACAATATATCTCAACCGGAATTTATGCATGTTCAATCTGAATATCTATAACTCACTGGTCGGGGTCTTTTGTCAAACAGATATGAATCTGCCACCTGAGTTATCTCAGGATTTTATCTTTGTCAGTCTGTCTTCTTGTATAATCAAGTCTTTGTCCCGCTTTAATCTTTATAAATCTTTGTGTCTATGTTCAGAATTTCACTGAACCTGTCCAGAATTATCATTGTCAAATCATGTCAATTTCATGTCTTTTCATAATCTTTATCTTCATCTTTTATCTTTAAAAATCTTTATTTTATCTGATTCTGATAACTGATAACTCTATTAATCATTTGATTCATTTCTCTTTAATTTTGTTAAAATATCAAAATAGGATATCCAATTTCGGATCATCCGGATTGGGATCCGGATTCGGATTTAACCGAAATGAGCATCCGGATTGGTTCATCCGAAATAGAAATCGAATTCGGACCAAACAACCCGGACCAAATCTGTCACACCCTGCTACCCCGGTTGGCAGCGAGGCGTGACGAGTGCGGAAGCGTAACCATAATTATAACGAACGACCACTATATGGACGTTTTCGAAATATTACATCAAATAAATTTAAACTGTAATAATGTTTTACAAAATGAAAGAAATGAGGTTCGCGTAATACAGAGATTTTAATACATAATTAATGCGTCCAAAAATGATGCAGTCAAATCTCCGTTAGTTTCGAAATATGCATGCGACTCCATGAAATGCGGAAGCTTGAAGTTGGTGTTTTTCGAAGGCGCACTTGCCTTAATTACCTGAAAATACATGCTAAAATACGTCAACAAAAAATTGTTGGTGAGTTCATAGGTTTACACGAAAAGACCAGTTGTATGGACATTATCAGATACGTTGAATTTAAAAAAATCATAAATTCCATGAGATGTATTACGTAAACCATCATGTTACCGAAGCTTAATTAGAATGAGTTTTGCCCCGAGCAGTATTCCCATACGTAATACCGTGAGTTGAATATATATGCACCCGCTGTTAGCTAAACCACTAACCCGAGTGGGGGACATGACTCCCAATAGATCTATTCACAATATATTCGCGCTTGCAAACAAATGCAACTAACGATTTCATGATATAAGGGCGGAGATTCTCATACGTAATACATAATAGAATCGAGAAGTTTTCGTGTCCATATGAAAAAAAGAAGCATGTATGTCATCCCAAAGCATAACAATGTGAAAAATGGGACTATGAAGACTCACCTTGTTGGTTTTTGATGATGTTTTTGGATCTGAGTTAAGCACTTGTTCGGATGGTCGAGAATCGTCCTAATATTTTTACGAGTTCGGGTCAATGTCATTATAATATGTGTTGAGGTATTTCGTAATCGTTTGTATATATCTGTGATGTATGAATAATTTTGTTGGGGTTTTACACGTGAATATTGATTTATGGATTTTTATTTTCTAAAAAAAATGTTTGCATGCATGCATACTTACGTATATATGTATAAATGCGTATTATATATATATATATATATATATATATATATATATATATATATATATATATATTCACGAAAATGCATACGTATATATGTGAGCATGTGCATGAAGATAAAGTGTATATATAAAATTTTTGGCATGATGATTTTACGAGTATTATGAAAAGTATCATATTTTAGTAAATGTATTTAATTTCTCATGTTTTTATAAATTTCTAAGGTGGAAAAATAAAGTGAATAAGTAAAACTTACAAAAATTGAAGAACACTTGAAATCTTTTAAAGTTGGCCGATTTTCTTTCTTGAGAGAATATGTATGTTGGTGTGATTTTTGAGAATGGTTTTGTCTTCTATTTATAGAAGAAAAATCGGTTATTAAAATAATGATAAATTAATTAAATTTTCAATGAAATGATGAAAAGAAAAAGTAAATCGGTTGAGTGTTGGACAAAAAAAGGTGTGGCCGATTTAATGAGTGTATGTTGCATGGTGTTTAATATTAAAATAATACCAAAGTACAAGCTAGTTGTCCTTTAAAGGACAACTTACTTTTTAGAGTGATAAGTAGTATGGCTTTTCATGTATTTTATTAATAAAGTACAAAAAGCGTGCATGACAAAGGTGGCAGCATTTATTATTACTGCATATGTATATACGTACTTAGAACAATTTTCTGGATTGTTAAACTCGATTCAAGTGTGAATCGAGTTTGTTGCAATGTCAATCGAGATTTATATAATTATATTCGAGTTTCAAGCCTTTGTTATCCGAGTTTCATGTCTTTGTTATCCGAGTTTTATGCCTTTGTTATTCGAGTTTTATGCCTTTGTTATCCGAGTTTTATGCCTCTTTAATCGAGTTTCTTTGTTTAATTATTCGAGTTTAATCTTTTCTTTATTCGAGTTCCACCAAAGTGCTATTCGAGTTGATGCCTTTACTAATCGAGTTTCATCACATCATTATTCGAGTTTCTGCTTACATGATTCGAGTTTCATGTAATATCATTCGAGTTTATTGCTATATAATTCGAGATTCATAAAAACTTCATTCGAGTTTATTACTTCATTATTCGAGTTTTATATTGGTTTAATTTTCGAGTTTCATACCTTATATTTTTAGGCCAGTTGTTACAGTCTCCCCCCGTTGAAGGAATTTCGTCCCGAAATTAGCTCGTGTTCTCCTCTGCTTGGACTTTTGAGAACAGCTGGGGGTACTTCTCTCGGAATTGATCTTCGCGTTCCCAAGTAAACTCAGGACCTCGTTTAGAATTCCACCGGACCTTTATTATTGGAATTCGACTGTGTTTGAGCTTCTTGACTTCTCGGTCCTTTATTTCCACCGGTTGCTCAATGAAATTCAATTTATCGTCTATCTCCAGCTCGTCCATGGGTATCACGAGTGATTCATCAGCCAGACATTTCTTAAGATTAGATATGTGGAAGGTATTATGAACGTTACTAAGCTCTGGGGGTAGATCGAGTCGGTAAGCTACCGGGCCAATTCTTTTGGTGATTTTGAATGGTCCGATATAACGAGGATTGAGTTTTCCTCGTTTTCCAAAACGAATTACGCCTTTCCAAGGCGAGACTTTCAGCATTACTTGATCTCCCTCTTGGAATTCCAAATCCTTCCGTCGGATGTCTGCATAACTCTTTTGTCGATCCCGCGCAATCTTCAATCGGTTCCGAATCTGGGCTATTTTCTCTGTAGTTTCCTGGATGATCTCAGGTCCAGTAATCTGACTATCCCCTACTTCAGCCCAACAAAGAGGTGATCGACACTTTCGTCCATAGAGTGCTTCGAATGGGGCGGTCTTAATGCTCGAGTGATAACTGTTGTTATAAGAAAACTCAACTAATGGCAGGTGTCTGTCCCAACTTTTTCCAAAGTCGATGACACATGCCCTTAGCATATCTTCCAATGTCTGAATCGTTCTTTCACTCTGACCGTCCGTTTGCGGGTGATAGGCTGTACTCATATCCAGACGCGTTCCTAGAGCTTCTTGCAATGATTGCCAAAACCGTGACGTAAATCTGCTGTCTCTGTCTGATATAATGGATACTGGCACCCCATGCCTTGAGACGACCTCCTTAAGATAGATTAGTGTTAGCTTATCCATCTTGTCAGTCTCCTTGATTGGCAGGAAGTGCGCGGTCTTGGTCAGCCGATCCACGATCACCCAGATGGTGTCATAACCTCCAGAAGTCTTTGGCAACTTAGTGATAAAATCCATGGTGATATTTTCCCACTTCCATTGGGGTATCTCTGGCTGGACTAGCAATCCTGATGGCCTTTGATGCTCAGCCTTAACTTTTAAACATGTTAAGCACTTGCTGACGTAAGTAGCAATGTCAGCCTTCATGTTTGGCCACCAGTATGAACCCTTCAAATCGTGATACATCTTGTCCGACCCTGGATGAACAGCATATCTTGTTTTGTGCCCTTCATCCATGACCAGTTTCCTTATGCCTCCAAACTTTGGTAACCAAATTCTGCCCATGAAGTATCGGCATCCGTCTGACTTAATTTCAAACTGCTTATCCATGCCTCTCAATGCTTCATTCAGCAGATTATCCTCCTTGACTGCCTCTTCTTGTGCCTCTCGGACTTGAGAGTTTAGGTTTGACTGTATGGTCATTACCAATGCTCGGACTCTCAATGGCTTAACCCGCTCCTTTCGGCTTAGGGCGTCAGCTACGACATTTGCTTTTCCTGGATGGTAGCGAATCTCGCAGTCATAATCGCTAAGAAGTTCCACCCAACGTCGTTGCCTCATATTTAATTCTTTCTGATTCAGTATATGCTGAAGGCTTTTATGGTCTGTGAATACCGTGCACTTGGTTCCATACAAATAGTGCCTCCATATTTTGAGAGCAAACACCACTGCTCCCAGTTCCAAGTCATGAGTCGTATAGTTTACCTCGTGAATCTTGAGCTGTCGGGATGCATAAGCGATGACCTTGTCCCTTTGCATGAGCACACAACCTAATCCGTTGTGCGAGGCATCACAGTAGACTACAAGATTTTCAGTCCCTTTGGGTAGGGACAGAATTGGTGCACTACACAGCCTCTGCTTAAGCAGCTGAAACGCCTTTTCCTGCTCTTCACCCCAGACGTATTTCACATCCTTACGGGTCAACTCCGTTAAGGAACCTGCTATCTTTGAGAAGTTCTCAATGAATCGCCTATAATACCCGGCAAGTCCTAGGAATTGGCGGACTTCTGTGGGGGTTCTAGGGATTGCCCAGTTCTTTATGGCTTCGATCTTTGATGGGTCGACCTGAATTCCCTGACTGTTGATCACATGTCCAAGGAATTTTACTTCTCGCAACCAAAATTCACATTTTGAAAATTTGGCGTATAGCTGCTCTTTCTCTAACAACTCCAAGATCAACTTGAGATGTTGTTCATGCTCTTCTTTACTTCGGGAATAGATGAGGATATCGTCTATGAACACTATTACAAATTTATCCAGATATGGTTTACACACCCGATTCATGAGGTCCATAAATACGGCTGGTGCGTTGGTTAAACCGAATGGCATCACCTGGAATTCGTAATGTCCATAACGAGTTCTAAATGCCGTCTTGGGGATATCTTCTTCCCGAACTTTCACTTGATGGTAACCGGAGCGCAGATCAATCTTTGAGTAGAAGCTAGATCCCTGTAGCTGGTCGAACAGGTCATCAATCCTAGGGAGGGGGTAGCGGTTCTTTACCGTTAACTTGTTTAGTTCTCGGTAGTCTATGCACATTCGGAAGGATCCGTCTTTCTTTTTAACGAACAAAACAGGAGCTCCCCACGGTGAGGAACTTGGTCGAATGAATCCTTTATCCATCAATTCCTGTAATTGACTGGATAATTCTTGCATCTCAGAAGGTGCGAGTCTATATGGGGCTCTTGCGATCGGTGCAGCTCCTGGCACTAAGTCGATTTGAAATTCTACTTGCCTAGCCGGGGGAAGCCCAGGCAAGTCTTCCGGAAATACCTTCGGGTAGTCACGTACTACTGGAATATCCTCAAGTCGTTTTTCCTTCGACTCTTTTCCTACGATCTGGACCAACACTGCATGGCAACCCTTCCTAAGACATTTTAATGTTCTTAGGCCGGATATGACATTCAATTGTCGGTTCTTCTTTTCCCCTTGGACCGTGAGGAATTTCTTCTTACTGAGTGGTATTCGCACCACTTTCTTACCACACAAAATCTCAGCCTGGTTATGCGACAACCAGTCCATACCGATCACCACATCAAAACTTCCAAGTTCTATAGGCATTAAGTCGATTTTAAAGGAGTGATCTGCTAGCTTTAATGTGCATTCCTTAATGATACTACTTGCCTTTATTATTTTGCCATCTGCAAGTTCTATTGTATAGGAGTTGTCTAAGGGAAAAGTAGAAACATTCAACTGCTGGCTAAACTTATCAGATATAAAGCTCCTATCAGCCCCAGTATCAAAGAGTACGTAAGCGTAAATATCGTTTAGGAGGTACGTACCAGATACCACGTGAGGGTCCTGACGAGCGTCTCCTGCTCCCAACACAAATGCTCTCCCCTGAGCTCTCCCTTCGTTCCTCAATTTTGGACACTCATTCCTGAGGTGTCCCGTTGCACCACACTCGCAACAGCCCCTCGGGTTGCTACCACTGGCACCCGGGGCTCCGGATCTACAGTCTTTGGCCATATGGCCCAAACGTTTGCAGTTTCCGCATTAGGTTGGACAGGGGCCAGGGTTGTGGTGGAAGGTGCATTTGGTGCAAAAAGGCTTAGTACCGGTATAGCTTCTCCTTGACTCAACTCCTGCTACATAGGCTTTAACGGTCTCGGGTTTCTTGAACTGTGAACCCGTGTTCTTCCCGGTCTTTTCTTCCCACTTTCTCTTGTGTTCCCCGGCTTTGGCTTCGTTCCTCCGGGATACTTGATCCATAAGATTGTTGGCCATTCTGATGGCGTCCTGTATGGTGGATGGGTTGGAGGCGGTAACGTTCCCTTGTATTTGAGGAGCAAGTCCCCAAATATAGCGTTCAACCTTCTTGTATTCCGGAGTTACCATCTGCGGACATAGGATACTTAGTTCATGGAATCGGTTGGTATATCCTGCAACGTCTGTCCCTATCATTGATAGATTCCAGAATTCTGATTCCATTTTCTGGAGTTCGTTTCTTGGGCAGTATTCATCCGTCATCATCTGTTTTAGTGTGGACCACGTAAGCTGGTAGGCTTCGTCAATGCCTACAGACTGGACGTAGGAATTCCACCATGTGAGCGCGCTATCTTGCAAGGTGTGAGTAGCAAATTTCACCTTGTCTCCTTCCGCGCATCCGCTGACACGATATACGGATTCTAGCTTTTCAAACCAACGGATCAAACCGACTGCTCCTTCGGTTCCATTAAAATACCGGGGTTTGCAACTTAAAAACCCTTTGATCCCACAACCTTTCGTGTGAGTTTCAGTTCCTCCTGTTGTGCGACTGGCACCACCATCCCCATTGGTTGTGCTATTTCGGTTTGCCTCGTAGGTAGCTATGGCGGCAGCCACCCTTTGGGCAACAAGCTCTTCAATGTCAGCTGTATTCATGGCTCGTTTTGGCGGCATTATCTTGAAGTTTAAAGAGAATCATAGTGTAAGAAGTTGAATCTTAAAGATGTGGCACAATACTATAATCATCAAGCACAATCACATAAATATCTGGGAATTTTTATTAATCATTCGAAATTTTTCTTACATGCGGGGCGGGTTATTACCCGAAAATTTTATCCTATGCTATTACATAATATTTTCCTACTAATACATAGGAAATGGAAAAGTACTAGGTGTGGGAGTGATCAGGGGTCTCTCCCTTTTCCATCGTACTGAGGCGCTGCGTCAACTCCTCGATCCGGGCTTGGCTCTCGGCTAGTTGCTGCCGGAGCTCATTCAGTCCGTCCTGCTGTATAGCAAGGGCGTGCTGATTGGCCCAATATATGTTGGAGTTTTGCAACTCCTCCCGCTCTAAACGAGCGGTCATCTCCCCGATATCCAGGTTAAGTGACCGGATCTGGTGGTCATGCCTGGTAGACCTTGCGATCAAAAGGGGTATGGTCTGATCGGCAGGCTCTTGAGTGATCGATGGGACAGGTGCGGAAGATGGTCCTCCGATCTCGAAGTTTGGAGGAACTCCCTCCATTTGCCTCCATTCGCGGAGGGTCTCCGATATCCAAGTCCATCTTCGGGCGTCTACCCGTCGGTGTGGTGTCGGGGGATTGGGTTGGGGAGTCGGAACAGGAATAGACTCCCTTCTCGGTATGATTACCCGTTTCCGGGGTGTGTACAACATCTTTGGGCCGTTAGGATAAGGCCTATACGGCTTATAGGATGGTTCGGCCGGGTGATACGGGACGCGAGCAGGGGCCGTCGGTGGTGAAGGATCCTCTTCCTCCATCGATTCTTCTTCGGATTCCTCCATCGGATCTTCCGACGGGTCCTCCTCCTCCGAGGTTTCTTCTTCTGGGAAGACTTCCGTGGCCGTGGGACTTGCGGGAGTGTATTCCTCCTCTGAGTCCGACAGGATGATAATTTCTGGATGGTTCATGGTTTCTGCTAACAAGGTTCATTTGTAATCTTTTAGTTAGTTACAAAAATATTCTTAAAATCAGAAATTTTTACGTGCAGTTATAGTCTAGGATACTAATGCAACCTAGTTCACTATAACTATGGCTCTGATACCAATCTGTCACACCCTGCTACCCCGGTTGGCAGCGAGGCGTGACGAGTGCGGAAGCGTAACCATAATTATAACGAACGACCACTATATGGACGTTTTCGAAATATTACATCAAATAAATTTAAACTGTAATAATGTTTTACAAAATGAAAGAAATGAAGTTCGCGTAATACAGAGATTTTAATACATAATTAATGCGTCCAAAAATAATGCAGTCAAATCTCCGTTAGTTTCGAAATATGCATGCGACTCCATGAAATGCGGAAGCTTGAAGTTGGTGTTTTCGAAGGCGCACTTGCCTTAATTACCTGAAAATACATGCTAAAATACGTCAACAAAAATTGTTGGTGAGTTCATAGGTTTACACGAAAAGACCAGTTGTATGGACATTATCAGATACGTTGAATTTATAAAAATCATAAATTCCATGAGATGTATTACGTAAACCATCATGTTACCGAAGCTTAATTAGAATGAGTTTTGCCCCGAGCAGTATTCCCATACGTAATACCGTGAGTTGAATATATATGCACCCGCTGTTAGCTAAACCACTAACCCGAGTGGGGGACATGACTCCCAATAGATCTATTCACAATATATTCGCGCTTGCAAACAAATGCAACTAACGATTTCATGATATAAGGGCGGAGATTCTCATACGTAATACATTAATAGAATCGAGAAGTTTTCGTGTCCATATAAAAACGAAGCATGTATTTCATCCCAAAGCATAACAATGTGAAAAATGGGACTATGAAGACTCACCTTGTTGGTTTTTGATGATGTTTTTGGATCTGTGTTAAGCACTTGTTCGGATGGTCGAGAATCGTCCTAATATTTTTACGAGTTCGGGTCAATGTCATTATAATATGTGTTGGGGTATTTCGTAATCGTTTGTATATATCTGTGATGTATGAATAATTTTGTTGGGGTTTTACACGTGAATATTGATTTATGGATATTTATTTTCTAAAAAAAATGTTTGCATGCATGCATACTTACGTATATATGTATAAATGCGTATTATATATATATATATATATATATATATATATATATATATATATATATATTCACGAAAATGCATACGTATATATGTGAGCATGTGCATGAAGATAAAGTGTATATATAAAATTTTTGGCATGATGATTTTACGAGTATTATGAAAAGTATCATATTTTAGTAAATGTATTTAATTTCTCATGTTTTTATAAATTTCTAAGGTGGAAAAATAAAGTGAATAAGTAAAACTTACAAAAATTGAAGAACACTTGAAATCTTTTAAAGTTGGCCGATTTTCTTTCTTGAGAGAATATGTATGTTGGTGTGATTTTTGAGAATGGTTTTGTCTTCTATTTATAGAAGAAAAATCGGTTATTAAAATAATGATAAATTAATTAAATTTTCAATGAAATGATGAAAAGAAAAAGTAAATCGGTTGAGTGTTGGACAAAAAAAGGTGTGGCCGATTTAATGAGTGTATGTTGCATGGTGTTTAATATTAAAATAATACCAAAGTACAAGCTAGTTGTCCTTTAAAGGACAACTTACTTTTTAGAGTGATAAGTAGTATGGCTTTTCATGTATTTTATTAATAAAGTACAAAAAGCGTGCATGACAAAGGTGGCAGCATTTATTATTACTGCATATGTATATACGTACTTAGAACAATTTTCTGGATTGTTAAACTCGATTCAAGTGTGAATCGAGTTTGTTGCAATGTCAATCGAGATTTATATAATTATATTCGAGTTTCAAGCCTTTGTTATCCGAGTTTCATGTCTTTGTTATCCGAGTTTTATGCCTTTGTTATTCGAGTTTTATGCCTTTGTTATCCGAGTTTTATGCCTCTTTAATCGAGTTTCTTTGTTTAATTATTCGAGTTTAATCTTTTCTTTATTCGAGTTCCACCAAAGTGCTATTCGAGTTGATGCCTTTACTAATCGAGTTTCATCACATCATTATTCGAGTTT
>JAANYP010006172.1:0-60728 GCA_020465985.1 Centrapalus pauciflorus | reverse complement strand
CTTAAGTACACACTATAGTGCAATCTGTCACTCACAGCGGTCCTCTAGCAAGCAAAGTAAATCAAGGAACGGATAAGCAGAGTTGATCCAGATTCGTCAGTGTCTATCATACATTCCTAGCATACAAATAGTATAATGCAGCAGAACAAGCAACAAGATGTTTCCATACAAGTCCGTAACATCACCAATAAGTACCGAAATATATGCCAAGTAACTAATGCATCTGTCCGACTCTCACGGTCCTTTAGCATGCAAGTAATTCAAGGAAATGAAGCAGGAGTTATCCGTCGGCAGTGTCTATCTACATTTCCTAACATAAATTAAGTAATCAAGGAACAAGCAGCAGTTGTCCAGTTTCAGCAGTGTCTATCGTACGTTCCTAGCATACAATTAATTAATCAAGGAACATGCAGCAGCAGTTGTCCAGATTCAGTAGTGTCTATCATACGTTCCTAGCATACAATTAATTAATCATTGAACAAACAGCAGCAGATGTTTCTATACAAGTCAATAGCAATCACCAATAAGTACCGAAACAGATGCAAGTAAGTAATGCAATCTGTAGCTCACAACGGTCCTGAGCAATGCAAGTAATCAAGGAACATGAAGCAGCAGTTGTCCAGTTTCAGCAGTGTCTACCATACGTTCCTAGCATACAATTAAGTAATCATTGAACAGGCAGCAACAGATGTTTCCATTCAAGTCAGTAGCAATCACCAATAAGTACCGAAACATATGCAAGTAAGTAATGCAATCTGTCACTCAGAGCGGTCTCGAGCAATTCAAGTAAATAAGGAACATGCAGCAGCAGTTGTCCAGTTTCAGCAGTGTCTATCGTACGTTCCTAGCAATGCAAGTAAGTAATCAAGGAACAAGCAGCAGCAGATGTTTCCATATAAGTCAGTAACGATCACAAATAAGTACCGAAACATATGCAAGTAAGTAATGCAATCTGTCACTCACAGCGGTCCTGAGCAATGCAAGTAATCAAGAAACATGAAGCAGGAGTTGTCCAATTTCATCAATGTCTAACATACATTCCTAGCATACAATTAAGTAATCAAGGAACATGCAGCAGCAGATGATTCTATACAAGTCAGTAGCAATCACCAATAAGTACCGAAACATATGCAAGTAAGTAAGCAATCTGTCACTCACAGCGGTCCTGAGCAATGCAAGTTATCAATGAACATGCAACAACAGTTGTCTAGTTTCAACAATGTCTATCATACGTTCCTAGCATACAATTAAGTAATCAAGGAACATGTAGCAGCAGTTGTCCAGTTTCAGTAGTGTCTATCATAAGTTCCTAGCATACAATTAAGTAATCAAGGAACATGAAGCAGCAGTTGTCCAGTTTCATTAGTGTATATCATACATTCCTAACATACAATTAAGTAATCAAGGAATAAGCAGCTGCAGATATTTCTATACAAGTCAGTAGCAATCACCAATAAGTACCGAAACATATGTCTATCATACGTTCCTAGCATACAATTAAGTAATCAAGAAAAATGCAGCAGTTGTTGTCCAGTTTCAGTAGTGTCTATCATTCGTTCCTAACATACAATTAAGTAATCAAGGAAAAAGCATCAGCAGATGTTTTCATACAAGTCAGTAGCAATCACCAATAAGTACCGAAAATATGCAAGTAAGTAATGCAATCAGTCACTCCAGCGGTCCTGAGCAATGCAAGTAATCAATGAGCATGCACCAACAGTTGTCCAGATTCATCAATGTCTATTATACGTTCCTAACATACAATTAAGTAATCAAGGGACATGAAGCAGGAGTTGTCCAGATTCATCAGTGTCTATCATACGTTCCTAACGTACAATTAAGTAATCAAGGAACAGGCAGCAACAGATGATCCCATACAAGTCAGTAACAATCACCAAAAAGTACCGAAACATATGCAAGTAAGTAAGCAATCTGTCACTCACAGCGGTCCTGAGCAATGCAAGTAATCAATGAACATGCACCAACAGTTGTCCAGATTCATCAATGTCTATCATACGTTCCTAACATACAATTAAGTAATCAAGGAACATGCAGCAGCAGTTGTCCAATTTCAGTAGTGTCAATCATATGATTCTAGCATACAATTAAGTAAGCAAGGAACATGCAGCAACAGATGTTTCCATACAAGTCAGTACCAATCACCAATAAGTACCGAAACATATGCAAGTAAGTAATGCAATCTGTCACTAACAGCGATCCTGAGCAATGCAAGTAATCAATGAACATGCAACAACAATTGTCCAGTTTCAACAATGTCTATCATACGTTCCTAGCATACAATTAAGTAATCAAGGAACATGCAGCAGCAGTTGTCCAGTTTCAGCAGTGTCTATCATACGTTCCTAACATACAATTAAGTAATCAAGGAACAGGCAGCAACAGATGTTTCCATACAAGTCAGTACCAATCACCAATAAGTACCGAAACATATGCAAGTAAGTAATGCAATCTGTCACTAACAGCGATCCTGAGCAATGCAAGTAATCAATGAACATGCAACAACAGTTGTCCAGTTTCAACAATGTCTATCATACGTTCCTAGCATACAATTAAGTAATCAAGGAACATGCAGCAGCAGTTGTCCAGTTTCAGTAGTGTCTATCATACGATTCTAGCATACAATTAAGTAATCAAGGAACAGGCAGCAACAGATGTTTCCATACAAGTCAGTAACAATCACCAATAAGTACTGAAACATATGCAAGTAAGTAAGCAATCTGTTACTCACAGCGGTCCTGAGCAATGCAAGTTATCAATGAACATGCAACAACAGTTGTCTAGTTTCAACAATGTCTATCATACGTTCCTAGCATACAATTAAGTAATCAAGGAACTTGTAACAGCAGTTGTCCAGTTTCAGTAGTGTCTATCATACGTTCCTAGCATACAATTAAGTAATCAAGGAACATGCAGCAGCAGTTGTCCAGTTTCAGTAGTGTCTATCATACGATTCTAGCATACAATTAAGTAATCAAGGAACATGCAGCAGCAGTTGTCCAGTTTTAGTAGTGTCTATCATACGTTCCTAACATACAATTAAGTAATCAAGGAACAAGCAGCAGCAGATGTTTCCATACAAGTTAGTAACAATCACAAATAAGTACCGAAACATATGCAAGTAAGTAATGCAATCTGTCACTCACATCGGTCCTGAGCAATGCAAGTAATCAAGGAACATGCAGCAGCAGTTGTCCAGTTTCAGCAGTGTCTATCATACGTTCCTAGCATACAATTAAGTAATCAAGGAATAGGCAGCAACAGATGTTTCCATATAAGTCAGTAACAATCACCAATATGTACCGAAACATGTGCAAGTAAGTAATGCAATCTGTCACTCACAGCGGTCCTGAGCAATGCAAGTAATCAAGGAACATGAAGCAGGATTTGTCCGGATTCATCAGTGTCTACCATACGTTCCTAACATACAATTAAGTAATCAAGGAACAGGCAGCAACAGATGTTTCCACACAAGTCAGTAACAATCACATATAAGTACCGAAACATATGCAAGTAAGTAATGCAATCTGTCACTCACAGCGGTCCTGAGCAATGCAAGTAATCAATGAACATGCAGCAACAGTTGTCCAGTTTCAACAATGTCTATCATACGTTCCTAGCATACAATTAAGTAATCAAGGAACATGCAGCAGCAGTTGTCCTGTTTCAGTAGTGTCTAACATACGTTGCTAACATACAATTAAGTAATCAAGGAACATGAAGCATCCAGATTCAACAATGTCTATCATACGTTCCTAGCATACAATCAAGTAATCAAGGAACATGCAGCAGCAGTTGTCCAGTTTCAGTAGTGTCTATCATACGTTTCTAGAATACAATTAAGTAATCAATGAACATGCACCAACGGTTGTCCAGATTCATTAGTGTCTATCATACGTTCCTAACATACAATTAAGTAATCAAGGAACATGTAGCAGCAGTTCTCCAGTTTCAGCAGTGTCTATCATACGTTCCTAACATACAATTAAGTAATCATGGAACAGGCAGCAACGGATGTTTCCATACAAGTCAGTAACAATCACCAATAAGTATCGAAACATGTGCAAGGAAGTAATGCAATCTGTCACTCACAGCGGTCCTGAGCAATGCAAGTAATCAATGAACATGCAACAACAGTTGTCCAGTTTCAACAATGTCTATCATACGTTCCTAGCATACAATTAAGTAATCAAGGAACATGCAGCAGCAGTTGTCCAGTTTCAGGAGTGTCAATCATATGATTCTAGCATACAATTAAGTAATCAAGGAACAGGCAGCAACAGATGTTTCCATACAAGTCAGTAACAATCACCAATAAGTACCGAAACATATGCAAGTAAGTAAGCAATCTGTCACTCACAGCGGTCCTGAGCAATGAAAGTTATTAATGAACATGCAACAACAGTTGTCTAGTTTGTCTATCATACGTTCCTAGCATACAATTAAGTAATCAAGGAACATGTAGCAGCAGTTGTCCAGTTTCAGTAGTGTCTATCATACGTTCCTAGCATACAATTAAGTAATCAAGGAACATGAAGCAGCAGTTGTCCAGTTTCATTAGTGTATATCATAAATTCCTAACATACAATTAAGTAATCAAAGAATAAGCAGCTGCAGATGTTTCTATACAAGTCAGTAGCAATCACCAATAAGTACCGAAACATATGTCTATCATACGTTCCTAGCATACAATTAAGTAATCAAGGAAAATGCAGCAGTTGTTGTCCAGATTCAGTAGTGTCTATCATTCGTTCCTAACATACAATTAAGTAATCAAGGAAAAAGCATCAGCAGATGTTTTCATACAAGTCAGTAGCAATCACCAATAAGTACCGAAAATATGCAAGTAAGTAATGCAATCTGTCACTCACAGCGGTCCTGAGCAATGCAAGTAATCAATGAACATGCACCAACAGTTGTCCAGATTCATCAATGTCTATTATACGTTCCTTAACATACAATTAAGTAATCAAGGGACATGAAGCAGGAGTTGTCCAGATTCATCAGTGTCTATCATACGTTCCTAACGTACAATTAAGTAATCAAGGAACAGGCAGCAACAGATGATCCCATACAAGTCAGTAACAATCACCAAAATGTACCGAAACATATGCAAGTAAGTAAGCAATCTGTCACTCGCAGCGGTCCTGAGCAATGCAAGTAATCAATGAACATGCACCAACAGTTGTCCAGATTCATCAATGTCTATCATACGTTCCTAACGTACAATTAAGTAATCAAGGAACATGCATCAGCAGTTGTCCAGTTTCAGCAGTGTCTATCATACGTTCCTAACATACAATTAAGTAATCAAGGAACAGGTAGCAACAGATGTTTCCATACAAGTCAGTACCAAACACCAATAAGTACTGAAACATATGCAAGTAAGTAATGCAATCTGTCACTAACAGCGGTTCTGAGCAATGCAAGTAATCAATGAACATGCAACAACAGTTGTCCAGTTTCAACAATGTCTATCATACGTTCCTAGCATACAATTAAGTAATCAAGGAACATGCAGCAGCAGTTGTCCGGTTTCAGTAGTGTCTATCATACGATTCTAGCATACAATTAAGTAATCAAGGAACAGGCAGCAACAGATGTTTCCATACAAGACAGTAACAATCACCAATAAGTACCGAAACATATGCAAGTAAGTAAGCAATCAGTCACTCACAGCGGTCCTGAGCAATGCAAGTTATCAATGAACAGGCAACAACAGTTGTCTAGTTTCAACAATGTCTATCATATGTTCCTAGCATACAATTAAGTAATCAAGGAACATGTAACAGCAGTTGTCCAGTTTCTGTAGTGTCTATCATACGTTCCTAGCATACATTTAAGTAATCAAGGAACATGCAGCAGCAGTTGTCCAGTTTCAGTAGTGTCTATCATACGTTCCTAACATACAATTAAGTAATCAAGGAACAAGCAGCAGCAAATGTTTCCATACAAGTCAGTAACAATCACAAATAAGTACCAAAACATATGCAAGTAAGTAATGCAATCTGTCACTCACATCGGTCCTGAGCAATGCAAGTAATCAAAGAACATGCATCAGCAGTTGTCCAGTTTTAGCAGTGTCTATCATACGTTCCTAGCATACAATTAAGTAATCAAGGAATAGGCAGCAAGAGATGTTTCCATACAAGTCAGTAACAATCACCAATAAGTATCGAAACATGTGCAAGGAAGTAATGCAATCTGTCACTCACAGCGGTCCTGAGCAATGCAAGTAATCAATGAACATGCAACAACAGTTGTCCAGTTTCAACAATGTCTATCATACGTTCCTAGCATACAATTAAGTAATCAAGGAACATGCAGCAGCAGTTGTCCAGTTTCAGGAGTGTCAATCATATGATTCTAGCATACAATTAAGTAATCAAGGAACAGGCAGCAACAGATGTTTCCATACAAGTCAGTAACAATCACCAATAAGTACTGAAACATATGCAAGTAAGTAAGCAATCTGTCACTCACAGTGGTCCTGAGCAATGAAAGTTATTAATGAACATGCAACAACAGTTGTCTAGTTTCAACAATGTCTATCATACGTTCCTAGCATACAATTAAGTAATCAAGGAACATGTAGCAGCAGTTGTCCAGTTTCAGTAGTGTCTATCATACGTTCCTAGCATACAATTAAGTAATCAAGGAACATGAAGCAGCAGTTGTCCAGTTTCATTAGTGTATATCATAAATTCCTAACATACAATTAAGTAATCAAAGAATAAGCAGCTGCAGATGTTTCTATACAAGTCAGTAGCAATCACCAATAAGTATCGAAACATATGTCTATCATACGTTCCTAGCATACAATTAAGTAATCAAGGAAAATGCAGCAGTTGTTGTCCAGTTTCAGTAGTGTCTATCATTCGTTCCTAACATACAATTAAGTAATAAGGAAAAAGCATCAGCAGATGTTTTCATACAAGTCAGTAGCAATCACCAATAATGTAACATCCAAATTACCACAAACAGTACACGTCATAATATTTCATTTCATTAAGTAATAAATATTACTAATTGTTTGATACCACAGGTCCATCTGCCTGAATACTTAATTACAACAATTTTTAAAGATCAAATGGTGGTCTAAACTAGCTTCTAAATCTTCAATCAGAGTGCGGAAGACTGAACAAGCTACCCGAGACCGCATCATCTTTTCAAAATAGGCGTCAACAAAAGTCCCAAAAGTCTGCTATTCATCAAAGTTCAGATTCACTTAGCCTGGGACGAACTACCTGCTATGGTCTTGCCTTTATCAGCTTTTCCTGTAAAAGAGTTGTCATGACAGAGTAAGCTAACATTGCTTAGTGAGTTAACAGAGTTCCATTAGTTACCACACACATGCCATACTATCAGCTCCTGCCGGCAAGTCACTACGTCCTGAGACAGCAAAAAGGTTGGGAGACAACCCAGTTTGTATTCCCCTATGTAAGCCGAAGCCCTACGGGAAGTGTATGGAAACAAGTCATATAGGAAAGGAATCTGCAGAATTCCCTCCTGTGAATGGAGATCTCACATTCGGTCCTATCGGATAATGCAGTATGCAGCGGCAAATATATAAACAGTCAAGTAAGCAGTAAGCATGATAAGTATTTACATAAAATGTAAAAGTGAACATGCAATCAAGGCAATTCAAGTGTCTAGCTTCAGTAATGTCAAAAGTACGTTTCTATGATACAATAAAGTATTAAAGAAACATGCAGCAACAAACGGAAGTTTCCATACAGTCGATGACATTCACCAATAAGTATCGAAACATATGCAAGTAATTAATGAAATCTGTCACTCACAGTGGTCCGTAGTCAGATAATGCTTAACGAATTAAGCGGTTCAGTTTACTCTGTCAAATCGGCGGTTTCCTGCAGTTCAGTTTCAAGTCTGGCATATTAATGTCAAGTCTGTGACATAATCTATATAACCCTAGTTATATAATTAGGTTATTGTCAATTCTGGCTGTCGAGTCTGAGGTAGTTCCTAACGTCCCAAGGTGAGTCTATTCTTATCAGATTAATACGATTCATCTATTTATAGATGTGTGGCCTTGAAATAAAGCCAATCGTATTACTAGCTAGGTAATACACGACATACAATTCATACAGAGTCTGTTACTTTATTTGTGCATATAATAGCTATGCAACTTGAACTTATGAGTTTTTGTCATAATCAAAAGATACTTTTAATTACAATAGGTTGTTTAATAACTTAATCTGATTTAGGAATTAGCTATGCAACTTGGAACAAAAACCAGATTTGAATTGATACAGATTCGAACAACATTAGATTCAAATAGGATTAGATTCGAATAGCATTAAATTCGAAATAGGATTAGATTCAAATAGTATTCTCGAATCTAGGGGTTAGATTCGAAATCAACAGATTCTAAACTAGGGAAGATAGATTCGAAGGCAGCTAATTCGAGTCTAAGGAATTAGATTCGAAAACATACATCTTCGAGTCTAATGAGGTTAGATTCGATACATTACCCCTTCGAGTCTAGGTATCAGATTCGAATTCAACACCCTCGAGTCTATACATGAATGTCTCGAATTTGTTCTACTTGTTCATCGTTTTTTCCAGGTTTTAGCTACTAAACATGAACATAAATGACGGAAAAATAGATACTAACCTTCGTCCAAGCTATATCCTTCGACTATAGATGATTTCCAAGCAAAAATAGGTCCTAAACGGGAGCAAATCAGCTTCAAATGAAGGGAATATGAGCAAACTCGAATTTGCTCAACAAAAACCGAAATAAAAGTCAGAAAAATGGTCGATTTTACCTTAAATCCGGACGAAATCTAACATGCAATGATAGATTCGTGTAGAGCTCGACGACCTCTAACCGATGGCGTATAAATCACGAGAATCCGACGGATCGTTTGGGAGAAATTCTAGAGAGAAGGAGAAGTCTTAGAGAGAGAGAAGGTGAGAGAGTTCAAGGTTTCCAAACTCATGAAATGAGAAGGAATGCCCTATTTATAGGAAAATAGGGAAAA
Source organism: Centrapalus pauciflorus (assembly GCA_020465985.1). Classification (NCBI taxonomy): domain Eukaryota; kingdom Viridiplantae; phylum Streptophyta; class Magnoliopsida; order Asterales; family Asteraceae; genus Centrapalus; species Centrapalus pauciflorus. The sequence goes on along the minus strand of JAANYP010006172.1, from coordinate 51,702 downwards.
TCAGATTTTCTACTGAATTTTCCGGAATTGACCAACTTTTATTCCCAACAATCCGATTTGCATATTTGTCTTTTAGTCACTTTTTTATTCATTTTAGTCCGTTTCGTCACTTTTAGTCTTTAATTTGTCAAGTAGCTGAATTTTAATTATTAACTTTATTTCAGCTAATTTGGGGCAACTTTTCATAATTAATTATGACTTAATATAATTAACTATTTAAGATTCATGATTTCGGTTAATTACTAATATTTGGATAAAATTGCTTTATTATCCAAAGTCTGTTGCTGTAATTTGTATTTAATAAATTACGGGCTGTTACAATCTTCCCCCGTTAAATTGATTCCGTCCTCGGAATCGACTAAGACAGGAATAACTTCGGATACTTTTGCCTAATCTCGTCTTCTCGTTCCCAAGTATGCGCAGATCCCTTATGGTATTTCCATTGAACTAACACCATTGGAATTTCCTTGCTGCGCAATTTCGAAACCTTATGGTCGATTATACGCTCGGGCTCTTCTTCGTATCGCAACTGCTCGTCAATTTGCACTTCTTTCCAAGGAATCGCAGCTTCAGCGTCAACTAAACACTTGCGAAGATTACTAACGTGAAATACATCATGAATTCCAGACATTTCGGCAGGCAACTTTAGTCTGTAGGCTTGCAATCCTACACGCTCGAGAATTTCAAAAGGACCAACAAATCGAGGACTCAACTTCCCCCGTTTGCCGAACCTTACTATTCCTTTTCTTGGCGAGACCTTCAGCAACACTTTATCTCCAACTTCAAACGCAATTGGCTTACGTCTTCTATCGTGATACTTCTTTTGTCTATCCTGAGAGGTCTGAATCCGCTGTCGAATCAACTGCAGTTGGTCATGGGCTTCCTGCAAAATCGCTGGTCCAGAGATCGGGCGTTCACCTGTTTCCCTCCAACAGGTTGGAGTTCGGCATCGACGTCCGTACAAAAGCTGATAGGGAGGCATACCAATAGTCGAGTGATAACTATTGTTATAAGCAAATTCCACAAGCGGCAGGTGAGTCTCCCAACTTCCACCGAGATCAATCACACAGGCACGTAACATATCTTCTAAAGTCAAAATCGTTCTCTCACTTTGCCCGTCAGTTTCAGGATGATAGGCGGTGCTCATCTTAAGTTCGGTACCTAGACCATTCTGAAAGGCCTTCCAAAAACGAGAAGTAAATCTGCTGTCACGGTCCGAAACTATAGACAATGGAACACCATGTCTAGTCACGATTTCTTTCATGTACAATTCGGCTAACTTTTCGAGGCGTTCATCTTCACGTATGGGTAGGAAATGGGCTGACTTAGTAAGTCGATCCACTATTACCCATATAGAGTCATGATTCCGCTTAGTCCTGGGCAGCTTCGTCACAAAGTCCATAGTTATGTGGTCCCAGTTCGATTCCGGGATTGGCAATGGTTGTAGTTCCCCATACGGCTTCTGATGTTCAGATTTGACTTGTAAACAAGTCATGCAATTTTCTACATATCGCCCCACGTCCTTCTTCATTCCAGGCCACCAATATTCCGTCCTCAAGTCTTGATACATCTTAGTAGAACCAGGGTGTATTGAAAATTTCAACATATGAGCTTCCGACAGAATTTGATCCCGAATACCTCCTAGTCTGGGAACCCATATTCTATCCAAGAACCGTCTAAGACCACGATTATCAAGGGTCAGCTTGGTCACATAAGTAACCATACGTTCGGATTTCAAGTTCTCATCCCGAATGGCTTCGGTTTGAGCGGCAATAATCGACTCAGGCAAAGCAGACTCCAAAACGACAGAAGTCAAAGCATAACATCGGGTATAATGGTCTTGTCCGGTTTTGCGGCTTAAGGCATCTGCTACTATGTTTGCTTTACCTGGATGGTAAAGGATCTCACAGTCATAGTCTTTAATCAATTCCATAGATCGCCTTTGTCGCATATTCAGCTCTTTTTGGTCAAATATATACTTCAGACTTTTGTGATCTGTATATAACTTGCATCTAGTCCCATACAGATAATGCCGCCAAATCTTCAATGCAAAGGTTACGGCTGCAAGTTCTAAATCATGCGTCGGATAATTCTTCTCATGCGCCTTTAGCTGCCTTGATGCGTAGGCAATTACTTTATCCCTTTGCATCAACACACAGCCTAATCCCATCTTAGAAGCAACACTATAGACTACAAAATCATCATTACCCTCAGGTAAGGCCAGAATCGGTGCTTCAATTAGCTTACGCTTCAGTGTCTCAAAGGCTCGATCTTGGGATTCATTCCATTCAAACTTAACCTCCTTCTTCGTCAGACTGGTTAAAGGCACCGCAATCTTGGAGAAATCACGGATAAATCTTCTGTAATAGCCCGCTAAACCCAAGAAACTTCGAACTTCAGATACGTTTTTCGGTGCTTCCCACTTCTGAACCGCATCTACCTTCGATGGATCCACGGCTATTCCCTCACCCGAGACAATATGTCCTAAAAATTGCACCTAGCGTAACCAAAATTCACATTTGGAGAATTTTGCGTAGAGTCGCTCCTTTCGTAACAATTCTAGCAATTCTCGCAAATGCATCGCATGATCAGATTCAGACTTAGAGTAAATCAAGATGTCATCAATGAAGACTATCACTGATTTATCCAGCATTGGTCTACATACCCTATTCATGAGGTCCATAAATGCTGCTGGGGCATTTGTGAGACCGAACGGCATTACTAGGAATTCAAAATGGCCGTAACGAGTACGAAATGCAGTCTTCGGTACGTCAGACTCAAATACTTTGAGTTGATGATATCCAGATCGGAGATCAATCTTTGAGAAGTAGCTAGCCCCTTGCAGTTGATCAAACAAGTCGTCAATTCTAGGCAAAGGGTATCGGTTCTTGATAGTTACTTTATTCAGCTCCCGATAATCGATACACATGCGAAAGGACCCATCCTTCTTCTTAACAAAAAGAACCGGAGCACCCCAAGGAGAAGTACTCGGACGAATAAATCCTTTTTCCAATAATTCCTGCAACTGACTCATCATTTCCTTCATTTCATTCAGAGCAAGACGGTAAGGGGCTTTCGCGATAGGAGCAGCACCCGGTACAAGGTCAATGTGGAATTCGATTTGGCGATTTGGTGGCAATCCAGAGATGTCATCCGGGAATACATCAGGGAAATCTCGAACTACAGGTACATCAGACACGGTATTTTTAACTTCTTTAGCATCTACGGCATATGCTAAATAGGCGGCACAACCTTTGGTTAGGCACTTTCGGGCTTTCATTACAGAAATGAGACCTAAATCTCGAGTCTTTCTATCGCCATAAACATAACGTTCACTTCCTTCGGGGGTTCTAATTCTAATTATCCTTTTAGCACAAAGGATTTCGGCATTGTTCGTCATGAGCCAGTCCATTCCTATAATAACATCGAATTCTCTAATCCACATCGGTATCAGGTCAACGTCCGAGGAGAGATCATCAATCACTAGCTTACAGGAACGAAAGACTCTATTCACAGTCACAAAATTCGAGCTAGCAGTTTCTATGTCTAAGGGTGCAGGTAACATTACAGGGGCAAAATCAAACTGTTTAGCAAACTTTTCAGACACATATGACAGATTAGAGCCAGAGTCAAATAGGATTAAAGCAGGTATATCATTAACAAGAAATGTACCCGTGACGACATCAGCAGTTTCTTTTGCCTCTTCGGCTGTCATCTGGAAAGATCTTGGCTGATTCCTCGGGGCAGAAGAACCCTTGACTGATTGCTGGGGTGAAGATGCAGGCGGAGGAACAAATCGAGGTCGGGTACAGTCTCTAGCATGGTGCCCCAACGTAATGCAGTTTCGACAAGCCTCACTGCGCCTGGGACATTCTGACCTATCATGACCATTCTGTCTGCAGCAGTAGCACTTAACGAACGCAGGATCGCACTTTCCTTCATGAATTTGCTTGCAGCGAGGACAAGCAGGCTTTGACGCCGAGGTCACAGCATACGATTTAGCCTTCTTAGAAGACTGCGTATCTCCTTTCCTTGAACTTTCATTCTTCCTTTCAGCTCTCTCAGATTTTTCCTTCTTATTAGATTTAGCAATAAAAGGACATGCTCGCTCAGGATAGATTTCAAGTTCACCTACCCTAGCAATTTCAACCGCTTCGATATAACTTCTTGGTCTGCCAGACTTCACAAACTTCCGAATTTCTCGATCCAGGCCATCCACAAACAAATCCCTTCTCCTTTCATCAGTGTCCACAGGATGATCAGATAACAGCGAGAGCCTGGTAAATTCCAGCTCATAGTCTGTTACAGATCTTGTACCTTGCTGAAACGATAGCAGGGTTTTCTCCATCTGGCGCTTAACATCCTGAGGGCAGTATTTCTCCTTCAGATGAATCTTGAATTGATCCCAAGTAATGGATTTCTCCATTGCATCAGACATGGGATTTGTAATTGACTTCCACCAACGGCCAGCTCCATCTTCCAACATTCCCGTTGCAAACGTGACCTTGTCTTCTTCATTACACTTAGAGAGTTTAAACGCTTTCTCCACATTAGCAACCCAGTCCATAGCTTTTACAGGATCCGATGACCCAGCAAACGTACGAGCTCCACATTTCTTAAAATCAACAAATGTACACTCACGTCCTACCTTAACGTGATGGTCGGAAGAGTCAGTCTCACTTTCATCAGATGACACATGCCTATGTTTCCTCTTTCGGTCTTTCTTGGGCTTCGCTAACATCTCTTCCTTATACTTCAGTTCTAACTCCTGCAACTTAAGTTCTCGCAACCTAAGTTCTTCTTCACGGCGCTTAAAGTCAATTTCTCGCTGGTCTTCCTCACCAGATTGCATCACCGCTTTACCCTTAGTAAGCAAGTCTCTAATTTCTTTAAATCGGTCTTCAACTGCCATATCAGTCTGCAGTCAGTTCCTATCCATCATAAGCTGCATTTGTCTACGGTTATCCTCATTCAACTTATGAACGAGGTCAATCAATTGAGCCTGGTGGGGAGGCACAGGCGTAGCAGTACTGCTTGAATCATTAGCAGTATTTTCAGGGTCAGTGCCTAAGTCCTCTACATGAACAGATTCTTTGTGTTGATCAGCTGCAGCATCAGCAGCTTTACCAACAGTCGAGGTACCAGCAACATTTGGATTCTTATCAGCCATTGGCTGAAAATATAAAGGAAATAACTATTATTTCCTAATTCAAATAAGCACGATTCGAGTCATAATTCCTACGTCAGATAATCACATCTAAATTCATAGATATGAAGGCAGTCAGTCAGGCTGGCACAAAGTCAAGTCAAAGTCAAGTCAGAATCAAGCAGTCAATCCCTCCCCCATCCTATCAGTCATCATTTGCCTATCTTAGGTCAAGTTGTGTGGGTAGTCCTTTACTAATTAAGTTACCTTAGGCCTCGGTGACTTGTTCGGGAATTCAGAGTCACATAGTCCATATCATACCAGTAGTTTAAGTATCGGGTGGCCAATCCGATGATTAAACTGCTGCTCTGATACCAACTTTGTAACATCTAAGTTACCACAAACAGTACACGTCATAATATTTCATTTCATTAAGTAACAAATATTACTAATTGTTTGATACCACAGGTCCATCTGCCTGAATACTTAATTACAACAATTATTAAAGATCAAATGGTGGTCTAAACTAGCTTCTAAATCTTCAATCAGAGTGCGGAAGACTGAACAAGCTACCCGAGACCGCATCATCTTTTCAAAATAGGCGTCAACAAAAGTCCCAAAAGTCTGCTATTCATCAAAGTTCAGATTCACTTAGCCTGGGACGAACTACCTGCTATGGTCTTGCCTTTATCAGCTTTTCCTGTAAAAGAGTTGTCATGACAGAGTAAGCTAACATTGCTTAGTGAGTTAACAGAGTTCCATTAGTTACCACACACATGCCATACTATCAGCTCCTGCCGGCAAGTCACTACGTCCTGAGACAGCAAAAAGGTTGGGAGACAACCCAGTTTGTATTCCCCTATGTAAGGCCGAAGCCCTACGGGAAGTGTATGGAAACAGGTCATATAGGAAAGGAATCTGCAGAATTCCCTCCTGTGAATGGAGATCTCACATTCGGTCCTATCGGATAATGCAGTATGCAGCGGCAAATATATAAACAGTCAAGTAAGCAGTAAGCATGATAAGTATTTACATAAAATGTAAAAGTGAACATGCAATCAAGGCAATTCAAGTGTCTAGCTTCAGTAATGTCAAAAGTACGTTTCTATGATACAATAAAGTATTAAAGAAACATGCAGCAACAAACGGAAGTTTCCATACAGTCGATGACATTCACCAATAAGTATCGAAATATATGCAAGTAATTAATGAAATCTGTCACTCACAGTGGTCCGTAGTCAGATAATGCTTAACGAATTAAGCGGTTCAGTTTACTCTGTCAAATCGGCGGTTTCCTGCAGTTCAGTTTCAAGTCTGGCATATTAATGTCAAGTCTGTGACATAATCTATATAACCCTAGTTATATAATTAGGTTATTGTCAATTCTGGCTGTCGAGTCTGAGGTAGTTCCTATCGTCCCAAGGTGAGTCTATTCTTATCAGATTAATACGATTCATCTATTTATAGATGTGTGGCCTTGAAATAAAGCCAATCGTATTACTAGCTAGGTGATACACGATTCAATTCATACAGAGTCTGTTACTTTATTTGTGCATATAATAGCTATGCAACTTGAACTTATGAGTTTTTGTCATAATCAAAAGATACTTTTAATTACAATAGGTTGTTTAATAACTTAATCTGATTTAGGAATTAATCTTAGGCTTGGAACAAAAACCAGATTTGAATTGATACAGATTCGAACAACATTAGATTCAAATAGGATTAGATTCGAATAGCATTAGATTCGAAATAGGATTAGATTCAAATAGTATTCTCGAATCTAGGGGTTAGATTCGAAATCAACAGATTCTAAACTAGGGAAGATAGATTCGAAGGCAGCTAATTCGAGTCTAAGGAATTAGATTCGAAAACATACATCTTCGAGTCTAATAGGTATTAGATTCGAGTCCTACCCTTCGAGTCTATCAGATTCGAATTCAACACCCTCGAGTCTATACATGAATGTCTCGAATTTGTTCTACTTGTTCATCGTTTTTTTCCAGGTTTTAGCTACTAAACATGAACATAAATGATGGAAAAATAGATACTAACCTTCGTCCAAGCTATATCCTTCGACTATATATGATTTCCAAGCAAAAATAGGTCCTAAACGGGAGCAAATCAGCTTCAAATGAAGGGAATATGAGGAAACTCGAATTTGCTCAACAAAACCGGACGAAATCTAACATGCAATGATAGATTCGTGTAGAGCTCGACGACCTCTAACCGATGGCGTATAAATCACGAGAATCCGACGGATCGTTTGGGAGAAATTCTAGAGAGAAGGAGAAGTCTTAGAGAGAGAAGGTGAGAGAGTTCAAGGTTTCTAAACTCATGAAATGAGAAGGAATGCCCTATTTATAGGAAAATAGGGAAAATCAGATTTTCTACTGAATTTTCCGGAATTGACCAACTTTTATTCCCAACAATCCGATTTGCATATTTGTCTTTTAGTCACTTTTTATTCATTTTAGTCCGTTTCGTCACTTTTAGTCTTTAATTTGTCAAGTAGCTGAATTTTAATTATTAACTTTATTTCAGCTAATTTGGGGCAACTTTTCATAATTAATTATGACTTAATATAATTAACTATTTAAGATTCATGATTTCGGTTAATTACTAATATTTGGATAAAATTGCTTTATTATCCAAAGTCTGTTGCTGTAATTTGTATTTAATAAATTACGGGCTGTTACAAATAAGTACCGAAAATATGCAAGTAAGTAATGCAATCTGTCACTCACAGCGGTCCTGAGCAATCCAAAGTCTGTTGCTGTAATTTGTATTTAATAGTTTCAGCAGTGTCTATCATACGTTCCTAACATACAATTAAGTAATCAAGGAACAGGCAGCAACAGATGTTTCCATACAAGTCAGTACCAATCACCAATAAGTACCGAAACATATGCAAGTAAGTAATGCAATCTGTCACTAATAGCGGTCCTGAGCAATGCAAGTAATCAATGAACCTGCAACAACAGTTGTCCAGTTTCAACAATGTCTATCGTACGTTCCTAGCATACAATTAAGTAATCAAGGAACATGCAACGACAGTTGTCCAGTTTCAGTAGTGTCTATCATACGATTCTAGCATACAATTAAGTAATCAAGGAAAAGGCAGCAACAGATGTTTCCATACAAGTCAGTAACAATCACCAATAAGTACCGAAACATATGCAAGTAAGTAAGCAATCTGTCACTCACAGTGGTCCTGAGCAATGCAAGTTATCAATGAACATGCAACAAGAGTTGTCTAGTTTCAACAATGCCTATCATACATTCCTAGCATACAATTAAGTAATCAAGGAACATGTAACAGCAGTTGTCCAGTTTCAGTAGTGTCTATCATACGTTCCTAGCATACAATTAAGTAATCAAGGAACATGCAGCAGCAGTCGTCCAGTTTCAGTAGTGTCTATCATACGTTCCTAACATACAACTAAGTAATCAAGGAACAAGCAGCAGCAGATGTTTCCATACAAGTCAGTAACAATCACAAATAAGTACCAAAACATATGCAAGTAAGTAATGCAATCTGTCACTCACATCGGTCCTGAGCAATGCAAGTAATCAAGGAACGGGTAGCAGCAGTTGTCCAGTTTTAGCATTGTCTATCATACGTTCCTAGCATACAATTAAGTAATCAAGGAACAGGCAGAAAGAGATGTTTCCATACAAGTCAGTAACAATCACCAATAAGTACCGAAACATGTGCAAGTAAGTAATGTAATCTGTCACTCACAGCGGTCCTGAGCAATGCTAGTAATCAAGGAATATGAAGCAGGATTTGTCCAGATTCATCAGTGTCTACCATACGTTCCTAACATACAATTAAGTAATCAAGGAACAGGCAGCAACAGATGTTTCCACACAAGTCAGTAACAATCACATATAAGTACCGAAACATATGTCTATCATACGTTCCTAGCATACAATTAAGTAATCAAGGAAAATGCAGCAGTTGTTGTCCAGTTTCAGTAGTGTCTATCATTCGTTCCTAACATACAATTAAGTAATCAAGGAAAAAGCATCAGCAGATGTTTTCATACAAGTCAGTAGCAATCACCAATAAGTACCGAAAATATGCAAGTAAGTAATGCAATCTGTCACTCACAGCGGTCCTGAGCAATGCAAGTAATCAATGAACATGCACCAACAGTTGTCCAGATTCATCAATGTCTATCATACGTTCCTAACATACAATTAAGTAACCAAGGGACATGAAGCAGGAGTTGTCCAGATTCATCAGTGTCTATTATACGTTCCTAACGTACAATTAAGTAATCAAGGAACAGGCAGCAACAGATGATCCCATACAAGTCAGTAACAATCACCAAAAAGTACCAAAACATATGCAAGTAAGTAAGCAATCTGTCACTCACAGCGGTCCTGAGCAATCCAAGTAATCAATGAACATGCACAAACAGTTGTCCAGATTCATCAATGTCAATCATACGTTCCTAACATACAATTAAGTAATCAAGGAACATGCAGCCGCAGTTGTCCAGTTTCAGCAGTGTCTATCATACGTTCCTAACATACAATTAAGTAATCAAGGAACAGGCAGCAACAGATGTTTCCATACAAGTCAGTACCAATCACCAATAAGTACCGAAACATATGCAAGTAAGTAATGCAATCTGTCACTAACAGCGGTCCTGAGCAATGCAAGTAATCAATGAACATGCAACAACAGTTGTCCAGTTTCAACAATGTCTATCATACGTTCCTAGCATACAATTAAGTAATCAAGGAACATGCAGCAGCAGTTGTCCGATTCAGTAGTGTCTATCATACGATTCTAGCATACAATTAAGTAATCAAGGAACAGACAGCAACAGATGTTTCCATACAAGTCAGTAACAATCACCAATAAGTACCGAAACATATGCAAGTAAGTAAGCAATCAGTCACTCACAGCGGTCCTGAGCAATGCAAGTTATCAATGAACAGGCAACAACAGTTGTCTAGTTTCAACAATGTCTATCATATGTTCCTAGCATACAATTAAGTAATCAAGGAACATGTAACAGCAGTTGTCCAGTTTCAGTAGTGTCTATCATACGTTCCTAGCATACAATTAAGTAATCAAGGAACATGCAGCAGCAGTTGTCCAGTTTCAGTAGTGTCTATCGTACGTTCCTAACATACAATTAAGTAATCAAGGAACAAGCAGCAGCAGATGTTTCCATACAAGTCAGTAACAATCACAAATAAGTACCAAAACATATGCAAGTAAGTAATGCAATCTGTCACTCACATCGGTCCTGAGCAATGCAAGTAATCAAGGAACTTGCAGCAGCAGTTGTCCAGTTTTAGCAGTGTCTATCATACGTTCCTAGCATATAATTAAGTAATCAAGGAACAGGCAGCAAGAGATGTTTCCATACAAGTCAGTAACAATCACCAATAAGTATCGAAACATGTGCAAGGAAGTAATGCAATCTGTCACTCACAGCGGTCCTGAGCAATGCAAGTAATCAATGAACATGCAACAACAGTTGTCCAGTTTCAACAATGTCTATCATACGTTCCTAGCATACAATTAAGTAATCAAGGAACATGCAGCAGCAGTTGTCCAGTTTCAGTAGTGTCAATCATATGATTCTAGCATACAATTAAGTAATCAAGGAACAGGCAGCAACAGATGTTTCCATACAAGTCAGTAACAATCACCAATAAGTACCGAAACATATGCAAGTAAGTAAGCAATCTGTCACTCACAGCGGTCCTGAGCAATGAAAGTTATCAATTAACATGCAACAACAGTTGTCTAGTTTCAACAATGTCTATCATACGATCCTAGCATACAATTAAGTAATCAAGGAACATGTAGCAGCAGTTGTCCAGTTTCAGTAGTGTCTATCATACGTTCCTAGCATACAATTAAGTAATCAAAGAACATGAAGCAGCAGTTGTCCAGTTTCATTAGTGTATATCATAAATTCCTAACATACAATTAAGTAATCAAAGAATAAGCAGCTGCAGATGTTTCTATACAAGTCAGTAGCAATCACCAATAATGTAACAGCCCGTAATTTATCAAATATAAATTACAACATCAGACTTTGGATAATAAAGCAATTTTATCCAATTATTAGTAAATAACTGAAAATATGAATCTGTAATAATTAATTATATTAAGTTATAATTAATTATGAAATGTTGCCCAAAAATTTAACTGAAATAAAGTTAATAATTAAAATTCAGCTAAATGACAAATTAAAGACTGAAAATAGCGAAACGGACTAAAATGAATAAAAATATGACTAAAAGACAATTATAGCAATCTAGAACTTCTTTGCTATTATTTGCATATGAAGTGCAAATCGGATTGTTGGGAAATAAAATTGGTCAATTCCGAAAAATTCAGTAGAAAATCTGATTTTTCCCTATTTTTTCCTATAAATAGGGCAGCCCTCCTAATTTCCTTAGGTTTGGAAAACTAGAACTCTCTCTCTCTCTCTCTCTCTCTCTACAACCTCACCTTCTCTCTAGCTTTTCTCCTAATCGGTTCATCGGATTCTCGTGATTTATACGTCAACGGATAGAGATCGTCAAGCTCTACAATATTCTGTCATTGCATGTTCGATTTGGTTCCGATTTGAGGTAAATTCGACCCTTTTTTCTGTCTTTTGGTTCGGTTTTGAAGAGCAAACTCGAAATTTCTCAAACTCTCTTCATTCGAAGCTGATTTACTCTCGTTTAGGACCTGTTTTTGCTTGGAAAACGTCTACAATCGACTGCTATAGCTTGGACTAAGGTTAGTGACTATTTCTCCCTTATTTTTGTTGAGTTTCATAGTTAAAAACCTGGAAAATCGTTGAACAAGAAGAACAAAATCGAGACATTCATGCCTAAACTTGAATATGTGTCTCGAATCTACGTAGGTTCGAGTCTAGTAAGTTGCTTTCGAATCTGGTATGGGTTCGAGTCTAGGAAGGCTTCGAAACTATGTTTAGGTTCGAATCTATGTATGTGATTCGAGTCTAAGTCCCTATTTCGAATCTATATGCTTCGATTCTAAGAGTATGCTTCGAGTCTATGGGTATGGTTTCAAAGTGATGTGAATTTCGAGTCTAATCATTTAGATTCGAATGGTATTGCTTCGATTCTGTCCCTCTTAATTCGAATCTGATTATGTTCCTAGCCAAGATAAATCCCTAAAATCAGATTAAGTCGTTAATCAACCTATTGTAATTAAAAGTATAATATGATTATGATAAAACTCACAAATTCAAGTTGCACATCTATTTTATGCACAAATGAATTAACGGACACTGAATGAACTCTTAGAAATCGTATGTCATGATGCACCTAGCTAGTAATATGATTGGCTTTATTTCAAGGCCACACATATGTAATTAGATGAATCGTATTAATCTGATAAGAATAGACTCACCTTGGGACGATAGGAACTACCTCAGACTCGACAGCTAGAATTGACAATAACCTGAATATATAACTAGGGGTTATATAGTTCATGTTACAGACTTGACATTAATATGCCAGACTTGAAACTGAACTGCAGGAAACCGCCGATTTGACAGAGTAAACTGATCAGCTTAATTCGTTAAGCATTATCTGACTACGGACTACTGTGAGTGACAGATTTCATTAATTACTTGCATATGTTTCGATACTTATTGGTGAATGTCATCGACTGTATGGAAACTTCCGTTTGTTGCTGCATGTTTCTTTAATACTTTATTGTATCATAGAAACGTATTTTTGACATTACTGAAGCTAGACACTTGAATTACCTTGATTGCATGTTCACTTTTACATTTTATGTAAACACTTATCATGCTTACTGCTTACTTGACTGTTTATATACTTGTCGCTGCATACTGCATTATCCGATAGGACCGAATGTGAGATCTCCATTCACAGGAGGGAATTCTGCAGATTCATTTCCTATATGACTTGTTTCCATACACTTCCCGTAGGGCTTCGGCCTTACATAGGGGAAAACAAACTGGGTTGTCTCCCAACCCTTTTGCTGTCTCAGGACGTAGTGACTTGCCGGCAGGAGCTGATAGTATGTTATATATGTATGGTAACTAATGGAACTCTGTTAACTAACTAAGCATTGTTAGCTTACTCTGTCATGACAACTCTTTTACAGGAAAAGCTGATAAAGGCAAGACCATAGCAGGTAGTTCGTCCCAGGCTAAGTGATTCTGGACATTTGATGAATAGCAGACTTTTGGACTATGCTGATGCCTATTATGGAAAGATGATGCGGTCTCGGGTAGCTTGTTCAGTCTTCCGCACTCTGATTGAAGATTTAGAAGCTAGTTAGACCACCTTTTGATCTTTAATTTATTGTTGTAATTAAGTATTCAGGCTGATGGACCTGTGGTATCAAACAATTAGTAATATTTATTACTTAATGAAATGAAATATTATGACGTGTACTGTTTGTGGAAACTTGGATGTTACAAAGTTGGTATCAGAGCAGCAGTTTAATCATCGGATTGGCCACCCGATACTTAAACTACTGGTATGGTATGGACTATGTGACTCTGAATTCCCGAACAAGTCACCGAGGCCTAGGGTAACTTAATTAGTAAAGGACTACCCACACAACTTGACCTAAGATAGGCATATGATGACTGATAGGATGGGGAAGGGATTGACTGCTTGATACTAACTTCACTTTGACTTGACTTTGTGCCAAGCCTGACTGACTGCCTTCATATCTATGAATTTAGATGTGATTATCTGACGTAGGAATTATGACTCGAATCGTGCTTATTTGAATTAGGAAATAATAGTTATTTCCTTTATGTTTTCAGCCAATGGCTGATAAGAATCCAAATGTTGCTGGTACCTCGACTGTTGGTAAAGCTGCTGATGCTGCAGCTGATCAACACAAAGAATCTGTTCATGTAGAGGACTTAGGCACTGACCCTGAAAATACTGCTAATGATTCAAGCAGTACTGCTACGCTTATGCCTCCCCAGCAGGCTCGATTATTTGATCTCATTCACAAGCTGAATGAGGATAATCGTAGGCAAATACAGCTTATGATGGATAGGAATCGACTGCAGACTGATATGTCGGTTGAGGACCGATTTAAGGAAATTAAGGACTTGCTGACTAAGGGTAAAGCGGTCGTGCAAACTGACGAAGAAATCCAGCGTGAAATTGACTTTAGGCGCCGTGAAGAAGAACTTAGGTTGCGAGAACTTAAGTTACGGGAGTTAGAATTGAAGTATAGGGAAGAAATGTTAGCAAAGCCCAAGAAGGATCGAAAAAGGAAACTTAGGCATGAGCCCTCTGAGGGACGACGAAGGGATCTTTTTGTGAATTCTGGCAGACCGAGAAGTGATATGGAAGTAGTTGAAGTTGCTAAGGTAGGGGAACTTGAAATCTATCCGGAGCGAGCGACTCTTTTTATTGCCAAGACTAGCAAGAAAGAAAAATCTGAGAAATCGGAAAAGGAGAGTGAAAGTTTAAGGCAGGGAGATAAGCAGTCTTTTAAAAAGGCTAAATCTTATGCTGTGACCGCTACGCCAAGGTCTGCTTGTCCTCGCTGCAAGCAGATTCATGAAGGAAAATGTGATCCTGTGTTCGTTAAGTGCTACTGCTGCAGACAGACTGGTCATGATAGGTCAGAATGTCCCAGGCGCAGTGAGGCTTGCCGAAACTGCATTACGTTTGGGCACCATGCTAAAGACTGTACTCGGCCCCAATTTGTTCCTCCGCCTGCATTTTCATCCCGGCGATCATTCAAGGGTTCTCCAGCTCCGAGGAATCAACCAAGATCTTTCCAGATGACAGCCGATGAGGCAAAAGAGACTGCTGATGTCGTCATGGGTACATTTCTTGTTAACTCTATGCCTGCTCTAATCTGTTATATGTGTCTGAAAAGTCTGCTAAACTGTTTGATTTTGCTCCAATAATGCTACCTGTACCATTAGATATAGAAACTGCGAGCCCGAGTTTTGTGACTATAAGTAGAATCTTTCGTTCCTGTAAGCTAGTGATTGATGACCTCTCTTCAGACTTTGACCTGATACCGATGTGGATTAGAGAATTAGATATTATTATAGGAATGGACAGGCTCATGACGAACAATGCTGAAATCCTTTGTGCCAAAAGGATAATTAGAATTAGAACCCCCGAAGGAAGTGAACGTTATGTTTATGACGATAGAAAGACTCGAGATTTAGGTCTCATTTCGTGCTCGTTACGGCCATTTTGAGTTTCTAGCAATACCGTTCGGTCTCACCAATGCCCCGGATGCAATTATGGACCTTATGAATAGAGTATGTAGGCCAATGCTGGACAAATCAGTGATAGTCTTTATTGATGACATTTTGATTTACTCTAAGTCTGAATCTGACCATGCGATGCTCTTGCGAGAATTGCTAGAATTGCTACGAAAAGAGTGACTCTACGCAAAATTCTCCAAATATGAGATCCTTTACCATCCAGGTATAGCAAACATTGTAGCAGATGCCCTAAGCCGCAAAACCGGACCAGACCATTATACCCGATGTTATGCTTTGACTTCTGTTGTTTTGGAGTCTGCCTTGCCTGAGTCGATTATTGCCGCTCAAACCGAAGCCATTCGGGATGAGAACTTGAAATCTGAACGTATGGTTACTTATGTGACCAAGTTGACCCTTGATAATCGTGGTCTTAGGCTGTTCATGAATAGAATATGGGTCCCTAGATTAGGAGGAATTCGTGATCAAATTCTGTCGGAGGCTCATATGTCAAAATTTTCGGTACATCCTGGTTCTACTAAAATGTACCAAGAATTGAAAACGGAATATTGGTGGCCTGGAATGAAGAAGGACGTAGGACGATATGTAGAAAATTGCATGACTTGTTTACAAGTCAAATCGGAACATCAGAAGCCGTATGGGGAGCTACAACCATTGCCAATCCCGAAATAGAAGTGAGACCACATAACCATGGACTTTGTGACGAAGCTGCCCAGTACTAAGCGGAATCATGACTCTATATGGGTAATAGTGGATCGACTTACTAAGTCAGCTCATTTCCTACCCATACGTGAAGATGAACGCCTCGAAAAGTTAGCTGAATTGTACGTAAAGGAAATCGTGACTAGACATGGTGTGCCATTGTCTATAGTATCGGACAGTGACAGCAGAGTTACTTCTCGTTTTTGGAAGGCTTTTCAGAATGGACTAGGAACTGAACTTAAGATGAGCACCGCCTATCATCCTGAAACTGACAGGCAAAGTGAGAGGACGATTTTGACCTTAGAAGATATGTTTCGCGCCTGTGTGATTGATCTCGGTGGAAGTTGGGATACTCACCTTCCGTTTGTAGAATTTGCTTACAACAATAGTTATCACTCTACTATTGGTATGCTTCCATATCAGCTTTTGTACGGACAACGATGCCGGACTCCAATCTGTTGGAGGAAAACAGGTGAACGCCCGATCTCAGGACCAGCCATTTTGCAAGAAGCCCACGACCAACTACAGTTGATTCAACAGCGGATTCAGACCTCTCAGGATAGACAAAAGAAATATCACGATAGAATACGTAAGCCAATCGCGTGTGAGGTTGGAGATAGCGTGTTGCTGAAGGTCTCGCCAAGAAAAGGAATAGTAAGGTTCGGCAAACGGGGGAAGTTGAGCCCTCGATTTGTGGGTCCTTTTGAAATTCTCGAGCGTGTAGGATTGCAGGCCTACAGATTGAAGTTGCCTGGCGAAATGACTGGGATTCATGATGTATTTCATGTGAGTAATCTTCGAAAGTGTTTAGCTGATGCTGAAGCTGTGATTCCTTAGAAAGACGTGCAAATTGATGAGCAGTTGCGATACGAAGAAGAGCCCGAGCGTATAATCGATAATAAGGTTTCGAAATTGCGCAGCAAGGAAATTCCAATGGTGTTAGTCCAATGGAAATACCATAAGGGATCTGCGCAAACTTGGGAACGAGAAGACGAGATTAGGCAGAAGTATCCGAAGTTATTCCTGTTTTAGTCGATTCCGAGGACGGAATCAATTTAACGGGGGAAGATTGTAACAGCCCGTAATTTATCAAATATAAATTACAGCATCAGACTTTGGATAATAAAGCAATTTTATCCAATTATTAGTAAATAACTGAAAATATGAATCTGTAATAATTAATTATATTAAGTTATAATTAATTATGAAATGTTGCCCAAAAATTTAACTGAAATAAAGTTAATAATTAAAATTCAGCTAAATGACAAATTAAAGACTGAAAATAGCGAAACGGACTAAAATGAATAAAAATATGACTAAAAGACAATTATAGCAATCTAGAACTTCTTTGCTATTATTTGCATATGAAGTGCAAATCGGATTGTTGGGAAATAAAATTGGTCAATTCCGGAAAATTCAGTAGAAAATCTGATTTTTCCCTATTTTTCCCTATAAATAGGGCAGCCCTCCTAATTTCCTTAGGTTTGGAAAACTAGAACTCTCTCTCTCTCTCTCTACAACCTCACCTTCTCTCTAGCTTTTCTCCTAATCGGTTCATCGGATTCTCGTGATTTATACGTCAACGGATAGAGATCGTCAAGCTCTACAATATTCTGTCATTGCATGTTCGATTTGGTTCCGATTTGAGGTAAATTCGACCCTTTTTTCTGTCTTTTGGTTCGGTTTTGAAGAGCAAACTCGAAATTTCTCAAACTCTCTTCATTCGAAGCTGATTTACTCTCGTTTAGGACCTGTTTTTGCTTGGAAAACGTCTACAATCGACTGCTATAGCTTGGACTAAGGTTAGTGACTATTTCTCCCTTATTTTTGTTGAGTTTCATAGTTAAAAACCTGGAAAATCGTTGAACAAGAAGAACAAACTCGAGACATTCATGCCTAAACTTGAATATGTGTCTCGAATCTAAGTAGGTTCGAGTCTAGTAAGTTGCCTTCGAATCTGGTATGGGTTCGAGTCTAGGAAGGCTTCGAAACTATGTTTAGGTTCGAATCTATGTATGTGATTCGAGTCTAAGTCCCTATTTCGAATCTATATGCTTCGATTCTAAGAGTATGCTTCGAGTCTATGGGTATGGTTTCAAAGTGATGTGAATTTCGAGTCTAATCATTTAGATTCGAATGGTATTGCTTCGATTCTGTCCCTCTTAATTCGAATCTGATTATGTTCCTAGCCAAGATAAATCCCTAAAATCAGATTAAGTCATTAATCAACCTATTGTAATTAAAAGTATAATATGATTATGATAAAACTCACAAATTCAAGTTGCACATCTATTTTATGCACAAATGAATTAACGGACACTGAATGAACTCTTAGAAATCGTATGTCATGATGCACCTAGCTAGTAATATGATTGGCTTTATTTCAAGGCCACACATATGTAATAGATGAATCGTATTAATCTGATAAGAATAGACTCACCTTGGGACGATAGGAACTACCTCAGACTCGACAGCTAGAATTGACAATAACCTGAATATATAACTAGGGGTTATATAGTTCATGTTACAGACTTGACATTAATATGCCAGACTTGAAACTGAACTGCAGGAAACCGCCGATTTGACAGAGTAAACTGATCAGCTTAATTCGTTAAGCATTATCTGACTACGGACTACTGTGAGTGACAGATTTCATTAATTACTTGCATATGTTTCGATACTTATTGGTGAATGTCATCGACTGTATGGAAACTTCCGTTTGTTGCTGCATGTTTCTTTAATACTTTATTGTATCATAGAAACGTATTTTTGGACATTACTGAAGCTAGACACTTGAATTACCTTGATTGCATGTTCACTTTTACATTTTATGTAAACACTTATCATGCTTACTGCTCACTTGACTGTTTATATACTTGTCGCTGCATACTGCATTATCCGATAGGACCGAATGTGAGATCTCCATTCACAGGAGGGAATTCTGCAGATTCCTTTCCTATATGACTTGTTTCCATACACTTCCCGTAGGGCTTCAGCCTTACCTGTGGTATCAAACAATTAGTAATATTTATTACTTAATGAAATGAAATATTATGACGTGTACTGTTTGTGGAAACTTGGATGTTACAAATAAGTACCGAAACATATGTCTATCATACGTTCCTAACGTACAATTAAGTAATCAAGGAACAGGCAGCAACAGATGTTCCAATACAAGTCACTAACAATCACCAAAAAGTACCGAAACATATGCAAGTAAGTAAGCAATCTGTCACTCACAGCGGTCCTGAGCAATGCAAGTAATCAATGAACATGCACCAAAAGTTGTCCAGATTCATCAATGTCTATCATACGTTCCTAACATACAATTAAGTAATCAAGGAACATGCAGCAGCAGTTGTCTAGTTTCAGCAGTGTCTATCATACGTTCCTAACATACAATTAAGTAATCAAGGAACAGGCAGCAACAGATGTTTCCATACAAGTCAGTACCAATCACCAATAAGTACCGAAAATATGCAAGTAAGTAATGCAATCTGTCACTCACAGCGGTCCTGAGCAATGCAAGTAATCAATGAACATGCACCAACAGTTGTCCAGATTCATCAATGTCTATCATACGTTCCTAACATACAATTAAGTAATCAAGGGACATGAAGCAGGAGTTGTCCAGATTCATCAGTGTCTATTATACGTTCCTAACGTACAATTAAGTAATCAAGGAACAGGCAGCAACAGATGATCCCATACAAGTCAGTAATAATCACCAAAAAGTACCGAAACATATGCAAGTAAGTAAGCAATCTGTCACTCACAGCGGTCCTGAGCAATCCAAGTAATCAATGAACATGCACAAACAGTTGTCCAGATTCATCAATGTCAATCATACGTTCCTAACATACAATTAAGTAATCAAGGAACATGCAGCCGCAGTTGTCCAGTTTCAGCAGTGTCTATCATACGTTCCTAACATACAATTAAGTAATCAAGGAACAGGTAGCAACAGATGTTTCCATACAAGTCAGTACCAATCACCAATAAGTACCGAAACATATGCAAGTAAGTAATGCAATCTGTCACTAACAGCGGTCCTGAGCAATGCAAGTAATCAATGAACATGCAACAACAGTTGTCCAGTTTCAACAATGTCTATCATACTTTCCTAGTATACAATTAAGTAATCAAGGAACATGCAGCAGCAGTTGTCCAGTTTCAGTAGTGTCTATCATACGATTCTAGCATACAATTAAGTAATCAAGGAAAAGGCAGCAACAGATGTTTCCATACAAGTCAATAACAATCACCAATAAGTACCGAAACATATGCAAGAAAGTAAGCAATCTGTCACTCACAGCGGTCCTGAGCAATGCAAGTTATCAATGAACATGCAACAACAGTTGTCTAGTTTCAACAATGCCTATCATACGTTCCTAGCATACAATTAAGTAATCAAGGAACATGAAACAGCAGTTGTCCAGTTTCAGTAGTGTCTATCATACATTCCTAGCATACAATTAAGTAATCAAGGAACATGCAGCAGCAGTCGTCCAGTTTCAGTAGTGTCTATCATACGTTCCTAACATACAATTAAGTAATCAAGGAACAAGCAGCAGCAGAGGTTTCCATACAAGTCAGTAACAATCACAAATAAGTACCAAAACATATGCAAGTAAGTAATGCAATCTGTCACTCACATCGGTCCTGAGCAATGCAAGTAATCAAGGAACATGCAGCAGCAGTTTTCCAGTTTTAGCAGTGTCTATCATACGTTCCTAGCATACAATTAAGTAATCAAGGAACAGACAGCAAGAGATGTTTCCATACAAGTCAGTTTCAATCACCAATAAGTACCGAAACATGTGCAAGTAAGTAATGTAATCTGTCACTCACAGCGGTCGTGAGCAATGCTAGTAATCAAGGAACATGAAGCAGGATTTGTCCAGATTCATCAGTGTCTACCATACGTTCCTAACATACAATTAAGTAATCAAGGAACAGGCAGCAACAGATGTTTCCATACAAGTCAATAACAATCACTTATAAGTACCGAAACATATGCAAGTAAGTAATGAAATCTGTCACTCACAGCGGTCCTGAGCAATGCAAGTTATCAAGGAACATGCAACAACAGTTGTCCAGTTTCAACAATGTCTATCATACGTTCCTAGCATACAATTAAGTAACCAAGGAACATGCAGCAGCAGTTGTCCAGTTTCAGTAGTGTTTATCAAACGTTCCTAGCATACAATTAAGTAATCAAGGAACAGGCAGCAACAGATGTTTCCATACAAGTCTGTAACAATCACCAATAAGTACCGAAATATATGCAAGTAACTAATGCAATCTGTCACTCACAGCGGTCCTTAGCAATGCAAGTAATCAAGGAACATGAAGCAGGAGTTATCCAGATTCGTCAGTGTCTATCATACATTCCTAACATAAAATTAAGTAATCAAGGAACAAGCAGCAGTGTTCCAGTTTCAGCAGTGATCTACGTACGTTCCTAGCATACAATTAATTAATCAAGGAACATGCCAGCACAGTTGTCCAGATTCAGTAGTGTCTATCATACGTTCCTTAGCATTAACAATTAACGTTAATCACCTTGAACCAAAACAAGCAGCAGATGTTTCTATACAATCTCAAATAGCATCACCAATAAGTACCGAAACGATTGACAAGTAAGTATTCACTGTAAGCTCCACACGGTCCGTGAGCAATGCAAGTAATCAAGGAACATGAAGCAGCAGTTTGTCCCAGTTTCAGCGTGTCTATCATTACGTTCCTAGCATACAATTAAGTAATCAAATTGAACAGCTCAGCAACAATGTTTCATTCAAGTCAGTAGCAGAATCACCAATAAGTACCGAAACATATGCGAAAGTACAGTAATGCAATCTGTCACTCAGAGCGGTCGATCGAGCAATTCAAGTACAATAAGAACACTGCAGCAGCAGTTGTCCAGTTTCAGCAGTTTGTCGTATCGTACGTTTCCTAGCAATGCAAGTAAGTAATCAAGCGAACAAGCAGCAGTAGAGGTTTCCCTATAAGGTTCAGTAACAATCACAAAATAAGTACCGAAAAATTTGCAAGTTAAAGTAATGCAAATCTGTCACTCATAGCGGTCCTGAGCAATGCAAGTAATCAAGAAACATGAAGCAGGAGTTGTCCAATTTCATCAGTGTCTAACATACATTCCTAGCATACAATTAAGTAATCAAGGAACATGCAGCAGCAGATGATTCTATACAAGTCAGTAGCAATCACCAATAAGTACCGAAACATATGCAAGTAAGTAATGCAATCTGTCACTTACAGTGGTCCTGAGCAATGCAAGTATTCAATGAACATGCAACAACAGTTGTCCAGTTTCAGCATTGTCTATCATACGTTCCTAGCATACAATTAATTAATCATTGAACAAGCAGCAGATGTTTCTATAGAAGTCAGTAACAATCACCATTAAGTACCGAAACATATGCAACCAAGTAATGCAATCTGTCACTCACATCGGTCCTGAGCAATGCAAGTAATCAAGGAACATGAAGCAGGAGTTGTCCAGTTTCAGCAGTGTCTATCATACGTTCTCAACATACAATTAAGTAATTAAGGTACAGGCAGCAACAGATGTTTCCGTACAAGTCAATAACAATCACTTATAAGTACCGAAACATATGCAAGTAAGTAATGAAATCTGTCACTCATAGCGGTCCTGAGCAATGCAAGTTATCAAGGAACATGCAACAACAGTTGTCCAGTTTCAACAATGTCTATCATACGTTCCTAGCATACAATTAAGTAACCAAGGAACATGCAGCAGCAGTTGTCCAGTTTCAGTAGTGTTTATCATACGTTCCTAGCATACAATTAAGTAATCAAGGAACAGGCAGCAACAGATGTTTCCATACAAGTCTGTAACAATCACCAATAAGTACCGAAATATATGCAAGTAACTAATGCAATCTGTCACTCACAGCGGTCCTTAGCAATGCAAGTAATCAAGGAACATGAAGCAGGAGTTATCCAGATTCGTCAATGTCTATCGTACATTCCTAACATAAAATTAAGTAATCAAGGAACAAGCAGCAGTTGTCCAGTTTCAGCAGTGTCTATCGTACGTTCCTAGCATACAATTAATTAATCAAGGAACATGCAGCAGCAGTTGTCCAGATTCAGTAGTGTCTATCATACGTTCCTAGCATACAAATTAATTAATCATTGAACAAACAGGAGCAGATGTTTCTATACAAGTCAATAGCAATCACCAATAAGTACCGAAACAGATGCAAGTAAGTAATGCAATCTGTAGCTCACAGCGGTCCTGAGCAATGCAAGTAATCAAGGAACATGAAGCAGCAGTTGTCCAGTTTCAGCAGTGTCTATCATACGTTCCTAGCTTACAATTAAGTAATCATTGAACAGGCAGCAACAGATGTTTCCATTCAAGTCAGTAGCAATCACCAATAAGTACCGAAACATATGCAAGTAAGTTATGCAATCTGTCACTCACAGCGGTCTCGGGCAATTCAAGTAAATAAGGAACATGCAGCAGCAGTTGTCCAGTTTCAGCAGTGTCTATCGTACGTTCCTAGCAATGCAAGTAAGTAATCAAGGAACAAGCAGCAGCAGATGTTTTGATACGAAACGTTGACCCGCAAGTTAAATGTAACTTGGAACCTTCGTATAGGATAGGATAGGCGTCAAAGTACCCGATAATTGGGACTCCAACACGCCTAGAGCAAGTCCTTGACCCGTTAGTTACAAGAACTAAGAACCAAAGGAATACGAGAACGCCACAAGAATGTGCTCACAATCTTGATAAGTTCTTGAACTATGAACTCTCCAACAAAGAACAAAGCTCACAAAGATGAGTAAAACTCTAAAGAAAGATATATATTTCTCAAGTGAATTGATTTGAAAGTACATAGGAAGCCATCTATTTATAGGCTTCAAAAACCAACTCAAAAGACACTAATTAAATTCAATGGATTAAAGAAGGGACTTTAATCCATGACTCTTGACATTTTGTCTTCAATTGGTAGATAATTCTAGAACTCTTAAACTAAAAAAACGGATTAGGCATTTCTAGGCCTTTATTGGACTCAAATAAACTTCTAATGGACTTCAAAATACATCCATTCTACCACTTGGGCTTAGTACTAGCCCATAATATCTCAAAGACCCAAGAAAATGCAACTTTTGGGCTTTTATGCTTCCATATTAGGATCCAATGTTTCAAGTCTAGTAACATGCTTCATCACTTGCGGTTGAGCATCGTCTTTGCATGCAGACTCTTGGATATCAACAACTAAGCTCGTAAAAACTTCTTTGATCTTCTTTGCTCGTCCTCTTGTCATTGGGCCTTCACGTATTTCCATGACATCTTTGGAATGGTTTGATGATCCTCCATCATTCTCTCCCCCTTGAAAAGGATTCGTCCACGAATCATCACCTACATCAAAAGGAGACAAGTCAGAAACATTGAATGTTGAACTAACTTGATACTCACCTGGAAGATCTAGCTTGTAAGCATTGTCGTTGATCCTTTCGAGCACTTGAAATGGTCCATCTCCTCTAGGTTGCAATTTGGATCTTCGTTTGGTAGGAAATCTATCTTTTCTCAGGTGCAGCCATACCCAATCTCCAGCTTCAAACACTATCTTTTTCCTGCCTTTGTTTGCTTGTTTTGTGTATTGTTCTGTCCTTTTCTCAATATTGAGTCTTACCTTTTCGTGTAATTGCTTCACGAATTCTGCCTTCCGCTTTCCATCTAAACTGGATCGTTCTTCGATGGGAAGAGGAACAAGGTCAAGAGGACTCAATGGATTGAATCCGTAAACAACTTCAAAAGGAGAAAATTTAGTAGCAGAATGAACACTCCTGTTGTAAGCAAACTCTGCAAAAGGCAAACAATTCTCCCAAGTTCTCAAGTTCTTCGGAATAATCACTCGAAGTAATTGGGACAAGGTTCGATTAACCACTTCTGTTTGCCCATCGGTTTGGGGGTGACTTGTGGTAGAAAACAAAAGTTTGGTACCCAACTTACTCCAAAGAACACGCCAGAAATGACTCAGAAACTTGACATCCCTATCACTTACTATGGTCCGCGGCACACCATGCAAACGAACAATCTCTTTGAAAAACAAGTCTGCAACATGTGAAGCATCGTCAGTCTTCTTACACGCAATGAAGTGTGCCATCTTAGAGAATCGATCAACCACCACAAACACAGAATCATGACCATTCTTTGTTCTAGGCAACCCAATCACAAAGTCCATGGAGATGTCAACCCATGGTTGCTGAGGAATTGGCAGTGGCATATACAAACCATGAGGCTTGGATTTTGACTTGGCTTGTTTACATGGCACACATTTTTCACAGATCTTCATAACATCTTCTCTCATCTTAGGCCAATAGAAATGTTCCTTCAAAATATCCAATGTCTTTTGGACACCAAAATGGCCCATCAACCCTCCACCATGAGCCTCACGTACAAATAGCTCCCGTATAGAACACTTTGGAATGCATAACTTGTTTTCTTTAAACAAATAACCATCATGCCTATAAAACTTATCAAATGAAGCATGTTCACAAGCAGCGTATAAGGAAGAAAATTCAGAATCATCTTTGTACATTTCTTTAAGTGATCCAAACCCAAGAAGCTTAGAACTTAATGTGGTGATAAGAGTATGACGTCTAGACAATGCATCAGCCACAATGTTTTCTTTACCCTTTTTGTATTTGATCACATAAGGAAATGACTCAATGAATTCAACCCATTTGATATGCCTCCTACTGACTCATGATCCGTATGAACCACAAATTCCTTAGGCCTTAAGTAATGCTGCCATGTTTGCAAAGATCTAACCAATGCATAAAGCTCTTTTTCATAAGTGGAATAATTCAAGTGAGCCCCATTTAATTTTTCACTAAAATATGCAATTGGTCTACCTTCTTGAATCAAAACAGCCCCAATACCCACCCCGGATGCATCACACTCAAGTTCAAATATTTTATTAAAATTAGGCAATGCAAGAATAGGAGTAGATGTCAACCTTTCTTTCAGCAAATTGAATGCAGCTTCTTGCCTTTCTCCCCAATGAAAACTAACTTCCTTCTTCACAAGTTCATTAAGGGGGGCAGCTATGGTACTGAAGTCACGAACAAACCTTCGATAGAAACTTGCAAGCCCATGGAAGCTTCTAACTTGGGACACTGTTGTTGGAGTTGGCCATTCTTTGATTGCCTTGACCTTCTCGTCATCCACCTCAATTCCCTGGCCACTTACAACAAAACCAAGAAAAACAACCTTATCCATGCAAAATGTGCACTTCTTTAAGTTAGCAAATAATGACTCTTTTCTTAAAGTTTCCAAAACAAGACGCAAATGTTCCAAGTGAACTTCAACATTAATGCTATAAATCAGGATATCATCAAAATAGACCACGACAAACTTACCAATGTACTCTCGTAAAACATGATTCATTAACCTCATGAATGTACTCGGAGCATTAGTTAGTCCAAAGGGCATAACTAACCACTCATACAAACCAAACTTTGTTTTAAAAGCTGTTTTCCATTCATCACCTTCATTAATTCGAATTTGATGATAGCCACTTTTCAAATCAATTTTTGAGAAGATCTTAGCACCATGCAACTCATCCAACATATCATCTAACCTTGGAATAGGGTAGCGATACTTTACCATTATTTTGTTGATGGCTCTACAGTCCATACACATTCTCCATTCACCTGACTTCTTGGGTACCACAATGACCGGTACAACACATGGACTCATGGATTCTCAAATTCTTCCTCTTGAAAGCAAATCCTCCACTTGCCTTTGGATTTCTCGTGTCTCCTCGGGATTAGCTCTATAGGCTGGACGGTTTGGTAGAGCAGCCCCTGGAATGAAATCAATGCGATGCTCGATCCCTCGTAAAGGTGGTAAACCACTTGGTTCTTCCTTTGGGAAGACATCTTGGTATTCCTGCAAAATATTCACAACAAAACTTGGCGGATTGTTGGTTAGTTTTTCAGCATATGTACAAGCTTCCTTGAATACCAACACTATCACTCTTTTTTTTTCGTCAATCGCTCTCTTAACTTCACTCGTTTTTGCAAAGAAATTCTTCTTGACACACTCTCTTTTTTTATCATCATTTGTCTCACTTTTCTCACCCTCAACACTCTTTGCTTTATTTTTACTGCTCATTTTTTTCTCTTTGCACTCATTATTTTTCCTTTCATCCTCCCAAGCTCGCCTTGAAGTGATCATTTTAATTTGGTCCTCCTGCACTTGTTGTGGGGTTAGAGAGACAAGAACTACTTTCTTTTCATGATCTTTAAGCATATATTGATCAAGAAAGCCATCATAGATAATTTTCCTATCAAATTGCCAAGGTCTACCAAGTAGTATATGACTTACTTGCATTGGAACCACGTCACACATCACTTCGTCTTTGTACTTTCCGATGGAAAATGTGATCAAGACCTGTTTAGTCACCTTCACTTCGCCACATTCATTCAACCATTGAAGCTTATATGGGTGTGGATGCTTCAACGTGCGCAAATTCAGCTTCTCAATTACCTTGTTACTTGTAACAGCCCGTAATTTATTAAATATAAATTACAGCAGCAGACTTTGGATAATAAAGCATTTTTAATCCAAATATTAGTAAATAACTGAAAATATGAATCTGTAATAGTTAATTATATTAAGTTATAATTAATTATGAAAAGTTGCCCAAAATTAGCTGAAATTAAGTTAGTAATTAAAATTCAGCTAAATGACAAATTAAAGACTGAAAATGACGAAACGGACTAAAATGAATAAAAATATGACTAAAAGACAATTATAGCAAATCTAGAACTCCTTTGCTATTATTTGCATCTGAAATGCAAATCAGATTGATGGGAATAAAAGATGGTCGATTCCGAAAATTCAGTAGAAAATCTGATTTTTCCCTATTTCCTTATAAATAGAGCACTCCTCCTCATTTCTTGAGTTTGGAAGCTTGAACTCTCTCCTTCTCTCTCTAAGACTTCACCTTCTCTCTAGCATTTCTCCTAAACGAACCGTCGGATTCTCGTGATTTATACGCCATCGGTTAGATATCGTCGAGCTCTACACGAATCTACCATTGCATGTTTGATTTCGTCTTCTGACTTTTAGTTCGGTTTTGAAGAGCAAATTCGAGTTTGCTCATATTCCCTTCATTCGAAGCTGATTTGCTCTCGTTTAGGACTTGTTTTTGCTTGGAAATCATCTATAGTCGAAGGTTATAGCTTGGACGAAGGTTAGTAACTATTTTTCCCTCATTTATGTTCAAGTTTAGATGTAAAAAAAAAAACCTGGAAAATCGATGAATATGTAGAACAGACTCGAAGAAGTCATATTTAGATTCGAAAATGATGATTTCGAACCTAACCCCCCCCCCCCCTAGACTCGAGATGATGCTTCGAATGTATATGTGTGCTTCGAATCTATGTGAGCCTTCGAGTCTATGCATGTATTTCGAATCTATGAATGCCTTCGATTCTATGTGTGTGTTTCGAATCTATAGATTCGAATTGTGTATTGTTCGAATCTAGCTCCCTTAATTCGAATCTGATTTTGTTCCTAGCCAAAGTTAAATTCCTAAATCAGAATAAGTTATTAAACAACCTAATGAAATTGAAAGTATCGTTTAATTATGATAAAAATCATAAGTTTCAAGATGCATAAACTATTTTTATGCACAAATAAATTAACAGACACTGAATGAACTCTTAGAAATCGTATGTCATGATTCACCTAGCTAGTAATATGATTGGCCTCATTTCAAGGCCACATATATGTGTAATTAGGGATCGTATTAATCTGTTAAGAATAGACTCACTTTGGGACGATAGGAACTACCTCAGACTCGACAGCCAGAATTGACAATAACCTGAATATATAGCTAGGGTTATATAGATTATGACACAGACTTGACATTAATATGCCAGACTTGAAACTGAACTGCAGGAAACCGCCGATTTGACAGAGTAAACTGAACAGCTTAATTCGTTAAGCATTATCTGACTACGGACTACTGTGAGTGACAGATTTCATTGATTACTTGCATATGTTTCGATACTTATTGGTGAATGTCATTGACTGTATGGAAACTTCCGATTGATGCTGCATGTTTCTTTAATACTATATTGTATCATAGAAACGTATTTTGACATTTCTGAAGCTTGACACTTGAATTGCCTTGATTGCATGTTCATTTTTACATTTTATGTAAACACTTATCATGCTTACTGCTTACTTGACTGTTCATATATTTGCCGCTGCATACTGCATTATCTGACAGGACCGAATGTGAGATCTCCATTCACAGGAGGGAATTTTGCAGATTCCTTTCCTATATGACTTGTTTCCATATACTTCCCGTAGGGCTTCGGCCTTACACATGGGAATACTGACTGGGTTGCCTCCCAACCTTTTGCCGTCTCTGACGTATTGACTTGCCGACAGGAGCTGATTGTATGTTATATATGTGTGGTAACTAATGGAACTCTGTTAACTCACTAAGCAATGTTAGCTTACTCTGTCATGACAACTCTTTTTCAGGAAAAGCTGATAAGGGCAAGACCATAGCAGGTAGTCCGTCCCAGGCTAAGTGAATCTGGACATTGATGAATAGCAGACTTTTGGACTTTTGTTGACGCCTAGTTTGAAAAGATGATGCGGTCTCGGGTAGCTTGTTCAGTCTTCCGCACTCTGATTGAAGATTTAGAAGCTAGTTAGACCACCATTTGATCTTTAAAGTATTGTTGTAATTAAGTATTCAGGCAGATGGACCTGTGGTATCAAACAATTAGTAATATTTATTACTTAATGAAATGAAATTTTATGTCGTGTACTGTTTGTGGTAACTCGGATGTTACAAAGTTGGTATCAGAGCAGCGGTTTAATTATCGGACTGGCCACCCGATACTTAAACTACTGGTACGGTATGGACTATGTGACTCTGAATTCCCGAACAAGTCACCGAGGCCTAGGGTAACCTAATTAGTAAAGGACTACCCACACCATTTGACCTAAGATAGGCAATTGATGACTGATAGGACAGGGGAAGGACTGTCTGCTTAATACTGACTTGACTTGGTGTCAGCCTGACTGACTGCATTCATAATAATGAATTTAGATGTGATTATCTGACGTAAGTATTATGACTCGAACTGTGCTTATTTGAATCAGGAAATAATAGTTATTTCCTTTATATTTTCAGCCAATGGCTGATAAGAATCCGACTGTTGCCGGTTCCTCAAGGGTTGATAAAGCTGCTGATGCTGCGGCTGATCAACATAAGGAGTCTGTTCATGTAGAAGACTTAGGCACTGACCCTGAAAATACTGCTAATGACTCAAGCAGTACTGCCACCCCTGTGCCTCCTCAGCAGGCTCAGTTGATAGATCTCGTTCATAAGTTGAATGAGGATAATCGTAGACAGATGCAGCTTATGATGGATACGAATCGATTACAGACCGATATGGCGGTTGAAGACCGATTTAAAGAAATTAGAGACTTGCTTACTAAGGGTAAAGCGGTGATGCAGTCTGGTGAGGAAGACCAGCGAGAAATTGACTTTAAGCGCCGTGAAGAAGAACTTAGGTTGCGAGAACTTAAGTTGCAGGAGTTAGAACTGAAGTATAGGGAAGAGATGTTAGCGAAGCCCAAGAAAGACCGAAAGAGGAAACATAGGCATGTGTCATCTGATGAAAGTGAGACTGACTCTTCCGACCATCACGTTAAGGTAGGACGTGAGTGTACATTTGTTGATTTTAAGAAATGTGGAGCTCGTACGTTTGCTGGGTCATCGGATCCTGTAAAAGCTATGGACTGGGTTGCTAATGTGGAGAAAGCGTTTAAACTCTCTAAGTGTAATAAAGAAGACAAGGTCACGTTTGCAACAGGGATGTTAGAAGATGGAGCTGGTCGATGGTGGAAGTCTATTACAAATCCCATGTCTGATGCAATGGAGAAATCCATTACTTGGGATCAATTCAAGATTCATCTGAAGGAGAAATACTGCCCTCAGGATGTTAAACGCCAAATGGAGAAAACCCTGCTATCTTTTCAGCAAGGTACAAAGTCCGTAACAGATTATGAGCTGGAATTTACCAGGCTCTCGCTATTATCTGATCACCCTGTCGATACTGATGAAAGGCGAAGGGATCTTTTTGTGGATGGTTTGGATAGAGAAATTCGAAAGTTTGTGAAATCTGGCAGACCGAGAAGTTATATTGAGGCAGTTGAAATTGCTAGGGTAGGTGAGCTTGAAATCTATCCTGAGCGAGCATGTCCTTTTATTGCTTAAATCTAATAAGAAGGAAAAATCTGAGAGAGCTGAAAGGAAGAATGAAAGTTCGAAGAAGGGAGATAAGCAGTCTTCCAAGAAAGCTAAGTCATATGCTGTGACCTCGGCGCCAAAGCCTGCTTGTCCTCGCTGCAAGCAAATTCATGAAGGGAAATGCGATCCTGCGTTCGTTAAGTGTTACTGCTGTAGACAGAACGGTCACGATAGGTCAGAATGTCCCAAGCGCAGTGAGGCTTGTCGTAACTGCATCACGTTGGGGCACCATGCTAAAGACTGTACCCGACCTCGATTTGTTCCTCCGCCTGCATCTTCACCTCAGCAATCAGTCAAAGGTTCTTCTGCCCCGAGGAATCAGCCAAGATCTTTCCAGATGACAGCCGAAGAGGCAAAAGAGACTGCTGATGTCGTCATGGGTACATTTCTTGTTAACTCTATGCCTGCTTTAATCCTATTCGACTCTGGTTCTAATCTGTCATATGTGTCTGAAAAGTTTGCTAAACAGTTTGATTTTGCCCCTGTAATGTTACCTGCACCCTTAGACATAGAAACTGCTAGCTCGAATTTTGTGACTGTGAATAGAGTCTTTCGTTCCTGTAAGCTAGTGATTGATGACCTCTCCTCGGACGTTGACCTGATACCGATGTGGATTAGAGAATTCGATGTTATTATAGGAATGGACTGGCTCATGACGAACAATGCTGAAATCCTTTGTGCTAAAAGGATAATTAGAATTAGAAACCCCGAAGGAAGTGAACGTTATGTTTATGGTGATAGAAAGACTTGGGATTTAGGTCTCATTTCTGTAATGAAAGCCCGAAAATGCCTAACCAAAGGTTGTTCCGCCTATTTAGAATATGCCATAGATGCTAAGGAAGTTAAAAAGACCTTGTCTGAAGTACCCGTAGTTCAAGAATTCCCTGATGTATTCCCGGATGACATCTCTGGATTGCCACCAGATCGTCAAATTGAATTTCACATTGACCTTGTACCGGGTGCTGCTCCTATCGCAAAAGCTCCTTACCGTCTTGCTCCGAATGAAATGAAGGAAATGATGAGTCAGTTGCAGGAATTATTGGAAAAAGGGTTTATTCGTCCGAGTACTTTTTGTTAAGAAGAAGGATGGAACCTTGGGGTGCTCCGGTTCTTTTTGTTAAGAAGAAGGATGGAACCTTTCGCATGTGTATCGATTATAGGGAGCTAAATAAAGTAACTATTAAGAACCGATACCCTCTGCCTAGAATTGATGACTTGTTTGATCAACTGCAAGGGGCTAGCTACTTCTCGAAGATTGATCTTCGATCTGGATATCATCAACTCAAGGTATTTGAGTCTGACGTACCGAAGACTGCATTTCGTACTCGATATGGCCATTTTGAATTCCTAGTAATGCCGTTCGGTCTCACAAATGCCCCGGCAGCATTTATGGACCTCATGAATAGGGTATGTAGACCAATGCTGGATAAATCAGTGATAGTCTTCATTGATGACATCTTGATTTACTCTAAGTCTGAATCTGATCATGCGATGCATTTGCGAGAATTGCTATAATTGTTACGAAAGGAGCGACTCTATGCAAAATTCTCCAAATGTGAATTCGGGTTACGCCAGGTGCAATTTTTAGGACATATTGTCTCGGGTGAGGGAATAGCCGTGGATCCATCGAAGGTAGATGCGGTTCAGAAGTGGGAAGCACCGAAAAACGTATCTGAAGTTCGAAGTTTCTTGGGTTTAGCGGGCTATTACCGAAGATTTATCCGTGATTTCTCCAAGATTGCGGTGCCTTTAACCAGTCTGACGAAGAAAGAAGTTAAGTTTGAATGGAATGAATCTCAAGATCGAGCCTTTGAGACTCTGAAACGTAAGCTAATAGAAGCACCGATTCTGGCCTTACCTGAGGGTAATGATGATTTTGTAGTCTATAGTGATGCTTCTAAGATGGGATTAGGCTGTGTGTTGATGCAAAGGGATAAAGTAATTGCCTACGCATCAAGGCAGCTAAAGGCGCATGAGAAGAATTATCCGACGCATGATTTAGAACTTGCAGCCGTGACCTTTGCATTGAAGATTTGGCGGCATTATCTGTATGGGACTAGATGCAAGTTATATACAGATCACAAAAGTCTGAAGTATATATTTGACCAAAAAGAGCTGAATATGCGTCAAAGGCGATCTATGGAATTGATTAAAGACTATGACTGTGAGATCCTTTACCATCCAGGTAAAGCAAACATTGTAGCAGATGCCCTAAGCCGCAAAACCGGACAAGACCATTATACCCGATGTTATGCTTTGACTTCAGTTGTTTTGGAGTCTGCCTTGCCTGAGTCGATTATTGCCGCTCAAACCGAAGCCATTCGGGATGAGAACTTGAAATCTGAACGTATGGTTACATATGTGAACCAGCTGACCCTTGATAATCGTGGTCTTAGACGGTTCATGGATAGAATATGGGTTCCCAGACTAGGAGGTATTCGTAATCAAATTCTCTCGGAGGCTCATATGTCAAAATTTTCGATACATCCTGGATCTACTAAAATGTATCAAGACTTGAGGACGGAATATTGGTGGCCTGGAATGAAGAAAGACGTAGGCCGATATGTAGAAAATTGCATGACTTGTTTACAAGTCAAATTGGAACATCAGAAGCCGTATGGGGAACTACAATCATTGCCAATCCCGGAATGGATGTGGGACCACATAACCATGGACTTTGTGACGAAGCTGCCCAAGACTAAACGAAATCATGACTCTATATGGGTAATAGTGGATCGACTCACTAAGTCAGCCCATTTTCTACCTATACGTGAAGATGAACGCCTCGAAAAGTTAGCTGAATTGTACATGAAGGAAATCGTGACTAGACATGGTGTGCCATTGTCTATAGTATCTGACCGTGACAGCAGATTTACTTCTCGTTTTTGGAAGGCTTTTCAGAATGGACTAGGTACCGAACTTAAGATGAGCACCGCTTATCATCCTGAAACGGACGGGCAAAGTGAGAGAACGATTTTGACCTTGGAAGATATGTTACGTGCCTGTGTGATTGATCTCGGTGGAAGTTGGGATACTCACCTGCCGTTTGTGGAGTTGCTTATAACAATAGTTATCATTCGACTATTGGTATGCCTCCCTATCAGCTTTTGTATGGACGTCGATGCCGAACTCCAACCTGTTGGAGGGAAACAGGTGAACGCCCGATCTCTGGACCAGCGATTTTGCAAGAAGCCCATGACCAACTACAGTTGATTCGACAGCGGATTCAGACCTCTCAGGATAGACAAAAGAAGTATCACGATAGAAGACGTAAGCC
Source organism: Centrapalus pauciflorus (assembly GCA_020465985.1). NCBI lineage: Eukaryota > Viridiplantae > Streptophyta > Magnoliopsida > Asterales > Asteraceae > Centrapalus > Centrapalus pauciflorus. Next base: position 16,986 of record JAANYP010006172.1, on the reverse strand, counting down.
AATTGCGTTTGAAGTTGGAGATAAAGTGTTGCTGAAGGTTTCGCCAAGAAAAGGGATAGTAAGGTTCGGCAAACGGGGGAAGTTAAGTCCTCGATTTGTTGGTCCTTTCGAAATTCTCGAGCGTGTGGGGCTGCAAGCCTACAGATTGAAGTTGCCTGCCGAAATGTCTGGGATTCATGATGTATTTCACGTGAGTAATCTGCGAAAGTGTTTAGTTGATGCTGAAGCTGCGATTCCTTGGAAAGAAGTGCAAATTGACGAGCAGTTGCGATTCGAAGAAGAGCCCGAGCGTGTAATCGACCATAAAGTTTCGAATTTGCGCAACAAGGAAATCCCAATGGTGTTAGTTCAATGGAAATATCATAAGGGATCTGCGCAAACTTGGGAACGAGAAGACGAGATTAGGCAGAAGTATCCGAAGTTATTCCTGTCTTAGTCGATTCCGAGGACGGAATCAATTTAACGGGGAAAGATTGTAACAGCCCGTAATTTATTAAATATAAATTACAGCAGCAGACTTTGGATAATAAAGCATTTTTAATCCAAATATTAGTAAATAACTGAAAATATGAATCTGTAATAGTTAATTATATTAAGTTATAATTAATTATGAAAAGTTGCCCAAAATTAGCTGAAATTAAGTTAGTAATTAAAATTCAGCTAAATGACAAATTAAAGACTGAAAATGACGAAACGGACTAAAATGAATAAAAATATGACTAAAAGACAATTATAGCAAATCTAGAACTCCTTTGCTATTATTTGTATCTGAAATGCAAATCAGATTGATGGGAATAAAAGATGGTCGATTCCGGAAATTCAGTAGAAAATCTGATTTTTCCCTATTTCCTTATAAATAGAGCACTCCTCCTCATTTCTTGAGTTTGGAAGCTTGAACTCTCTCCTTCTCTCTCTAAGACTTCACCTTCTCTCTAGCATTTCTCCTAAACGAACCGTCGGATTCTCGTGATTTATACGCCATCGGTTAGATATCGTCGAGCTCTACACGAATCTACCATTGCATGTTTGATTTCGTCCGGATTTAAGGTAAAATCGCCCCTTTTTCTGACTTTTAGTTCGGTTTTGAAGAGCAAATTCGAGTTTGCTCATATTCCCTTCATTCGAAGCTGATTTGCTCTCGTTTAGGACTTGTTTTTGCTTGGAAATCATCTATAGTCGAAGGTTATAGCTTGGACGAAGGTTAGTAACTATTTTTCCCTCATTTATGTTCAAGTTTAGATGTAAAAAACCTGGAAAATCGATGAATATGTAGAACAGACTCGAAGAAGTCATATTTAGATTCGAAAATGATGATTTCGAACCTAACCCCCCCCCCCCTAGACTCGAGATGATGCTTCGAATGTATATGTGTGCTTCGAATCTATGTGAGCCTTCGAGTCTATGCATGTATTTCGAATCTATGTATGCCTTCGATTCTATGTGTGTGTTTCGAATCTATAGATTCGAATTGTGTATTGTTCGAATCTAGCTCCCTTAATTCGAATCTGATTTTGTTCCTAGCCAAAGTTAAATTCCTAAATCAGATTAAGTTATTAAACAACCTAATGAAATTGAAAGTATCGTTTAATTATGATAAAAATCATAAGTTTCAAGATGCATAAACTATTTTTATGCACAAATAAATTAACAGACACTGAATGAACTCTTAGAAATCGTATGTCATGATTCACCTAGCTAGTAATATGATTGGCCTCATTTCAAGGCCACATATATGTGTAATTAGGGATCGTATTAATCTGTTAAGAATAGACTCACTTTGGGACGATAGGAACTACCTCAGACTCGACAGCCAGAATTGACAATAACCTGAATATATAGCTAGGGTTATATAGATTATGACACAGACTTGACATTAATATGCCAGACTTGAAACTGAACTGCAGGAAACCGCCGATTTGACAGAGTAAACTGAACAGCTTAATTCGTTAAGCATTATCTGACTACGGACTACTGTGAGTGACAGATTTCATTGATTACTTGCATATGTTTCGATACTTATTGGTGAATGTCATTGACTGTATGGAAACTTCCGATTGATGCTGCATGTTTCTTTAATACTATATTGTATCATAGAAACGTATTTTGACATTTCTGAAGCTTGACACTTGAATTGCCTTGATTGCATGTTCACTTTTACATTTTATGTAAACACTTATCATGCTTACTGCTTACTTGACTGTTCATATATTTGCCGCTGCATACTGCATTATCCGACAGGACCGAATGTGAGATCTCCATTCACAGGAGGGAATTCTGCAGATTCCTTTCCTATATGACTTGTTTCCATACACTTCCCGTAGGGCTTCGGCCTTACACATGGGAATACTGACTGGGTTGCCTCCCAACCTTTTGCCGTCTCTGACGTATTGACTTGCCGACAGGAGCTGATTGTATGTTATATATGTGTGGTAACTAATGGAACTCTGTTAACTCACTAAGCAATGTTAGCTTACTCTGTCATGACAACTCTTTTTCAGGAAAAGCTGATAAGGGCAAGACCATAGCAGGTAGTCCGTCCCAGGCTAAGTGAATCTGGACATTGATGAATAGCAGACTTTTGGACTTTTGTTGACGCCTAGTTTGAAAAGATGATGCGGTCTCGGGTAGCTTGTTCAGTCTTCCGCACTCTGATTGAAGATTTAGAAGCTAGTTAGACCACCATTTGATCTTTAAAGTATTGTTGTAATTAAGTATTCAGGCAGATGGACCTGTGGTATCAAACAATTAGTAATATTTATTACTTAATGAAATGAAATTTTATGTCGTGTACTGTTTGTGGTAACTCGGATGTTACATTACTCACAACATTGGTACAACTCCCACCATCAATAATGAGGCTACATACTTTACCTTGCACCAAACATCGCGTATGGAAGATATTTTCTCGTTGTTGTGTGTCTTCCACCTTGGCTTGTATGTTTAAAACTTTCTTGACCACCAAGAGCTCTCCGCTTTCTGCCTCGGTTTGCTCCAAGTCCTCTTCATCATCCGAAACATCCTGCTTTTCATTTTCAGACTCTATTTCACCACTTTCATGAAGAATCATAACTTTTTTGTTTGGGCATTGTGAAGCAATGTGCCCCACACCTAGACAACGAAAACATTTAATTTCACGAGTTCGTGTAGGGGTAGAAACGATACCTTTGCCTTTGCCCATTTCCCTACCTTTTGTGGCATCATCTTGGTTCTTTAAAGGTGTAGAAAAGGTACCTTTAGATGTCTCCCCTTTTGGCCTATGAGAATATTGAGAGTTGGACGTACTTCCCTTAGAAAAACTATTTCTTCTCCTCAATTGTCTTTCAACTTTCATGGCCGTATGAACCATCTCTTCAAGGTCTAAACAATATTGCAACTCCACGACATTAGAAATATCTTGATTCAAGCCACTCAAGAATCTTGCCATTGTTGCTTCCCTATCTTCTTCAATATTTGCTCTAATCATGGCAATCTCCATCTCTTTGTAATATTCATCCACAGACTTTGCTCCCTGATTCAAAGATTGTAATTTGCGATACAAGTCCTGAAAATAGTGAGTGGAAACAAACCTTTTGATGTGATCTCACCCGAGGAATGTGTGATAGATCACGATTGCCCGATCGTTCTAATGGTTGTTTCAAGTAACTTGGATAGGACCGCGACCCATTGTCTATAAACAAGACAAGAACCTTGGTATAAGTGGAACCGCGACCCGTTGCCTATATACGAGGCAAGAACTTTGGTATAGAGAACGCCACAATCAACCCCACCAAGTTGATTGATAAGTTTCGAACGCCACAAGCTAAAACACTCGATAAGTTCTAAAAGTTCGTAAGGAACAATAAGAGTTAAAAACTCACAATTTTACTCAAAAATGAAGGATGATTGAAATGGTTACATTGAGTGCCTATTTATAGGAGAAAATATAAGACCAACTACTTATCTAGATAAGTTGCACAAGCTATCACGATAAGCTATCAAATAAGCAAGACTACTTATCAAAAGGGCATTATTGACATTTCACCACTTGAAGCTTCTAGTAGGTATTAATCATGCAAGTAACTTCTATCTCTTTATCTCCTCCAAGTAAATGACCATAATGTTGAGAAAACCTTCAAAATGCCTTGAATTTAATCTTTGACAAGTTCTTTAACATGGACACCTTTATGGGCAGATTCATGGATGTGGCTAAGGACATATTTTGGGCCCTTTTTATTCTTGAAAATATAGGAAAAAGGCTAAGGTTGAAGTGGGCTTTTATTTCACTCAAATTGGGCTTAAAATGAGGAAGTTATGGCCAAAACAATGCACATGGGTGGGCTTGGCCGAATTTTATTTATTTTTGGGCTTTTGTGGATTAAAGTGAGAACTTGGGCTCCAAAACTTGGACTAATATTAGTCTTCAACTTGGATCAACATTAGGAAGCGTGCTTGGTTGTTTTGCGAACAAACGGGAGCTTGATTCCGACAATATTTAATCATTCCATTGAGAGCATCCTGGAACATCTTGGATTTTGATCTTGTGATAGGTCCGATCTTCCACCTTAACGGATCTTCGTCATCTCGGTCCCTGGACAGGTTCTCATCATTCCCCTCCTCTTGAAAGTGATTTGTCCTCAAATCTTCACCTGCATCAAACAGAGTCAAGTCAGTTACATTAAAAACATCATGAACATTATAATCATCTGGAAGATCAAGTTTGTAAGCATTGTCATTGATTTTCTGCAACACTTGAAATGGTCCATCTCCTCTTGGCATTAACTTTGACTTCCGTTTTGTTGGAAACCGTTCCTTCCGCAAATGAAGCCACACCCAATCTCCTGGTACAAAAATAATCTTTCTTTTTCCCTTGTTTGCTTGTTGTTCATACTTCTTGGTGCGCTCTTCAATGTTGTGTTTTGCCTGCTCATGGATTTGCTTGACAAATTCCGCCTTCTTCCTACCATCTAAATTCAAATACTCATTCACAGGTAAAGGAGTTAAATCCATAGGAGTTAATGGCTTAAATCCATACACAATCTCGAAAGGTGAAAACTTAGTAGCAGAATGCACATTTCGATTATATGCAAACTCAACATGGGGTAAGCATTGCTCCCAAGTTTTCACATTTCTCCCCACTATTGATCTTAATAAAGTACCAAGTGTACGATTCACAACTTCAGTTTGTCCATCCGTTTGGGGATGACAAGTTGTAGAAAACAAAAGCTTTGTTCCCAATTTTCCCCACAACGTTTTCCAAAAGTAACTTAAAAACTTTGTGTCCCGATCCGAGACGATAGTTCTTGGCATGCCATGCAATCTAACCACTTCTTTGAAAAACAAATCTGAAATATGTGAGGCATCATTGGTTCGATTGCATGGAATGAAATGCGCCATTTTCGAAAACCGATCAACAACCACAAATATCGAATCTTTGCCATTTTTAGTTCTTGGCAATCCCAACACAAAATCCATAGAAAGATCAACCCATGGTTCACTTGGTATAGGCAGAGGAGTGTATAAACCATGAGGTTGAACCTTTGATTTGGCTTGTTTACAAACAATGCACTTTTCACAAACTTTTCCAACATAAACTTTCATTTTTGGCCAAAAGAAATGTTCCTGCAAAATATTCAATGTTTTTGCCACACCAAAATGACCCATAAGACCTCCACTATGTGCCTCCCAAACCAAAAGTTCACGTAAAGAAGTGTTTGGAATGCAAAGCTTTGATTCTTTGAACAAAAATCCATCATGTATGAAAAACTTTTCAAAAGAGCCCTTTTCACAACTTTGAAAAATCATACCAAAATCCACATCTTCACGATACAACTCTTTGATTTGTTCAAAACCTAGAATTTTAGAGTCAAGAGAAGAGAGTAAAGAGTACCTTCGTGAAAGTGCATCAGCCACAATATTTTCCTTACCTTTCTTGAATCGGATGACATATGGAAATGTCTCAAGAAACTCCATCCACCTAGCATGTCTCTTGTTGAGCTTTTGTTGTCCTTTTAGAAACTTCAAGGACTCATGATCAGAATGAATGACAAACTCCTTGGTCCACAAATAGTGTTGCCAAGTTTTTAGTGCTCGAACCAAGGCATACATCTCTTTGTCATATGTGGGATAGTTTAAAGTTGCACCACTTAACTTTTCACTAAAATATGCCAATGGTTTTCCTTCTTGCATTAAAACCGCACCAATTCCAACACCCGATGCATCACACTCAATCTCAAAAGTTTTATCAAAATTTGGCAAAGAAAGCAAAGGAGCATGAGTTAAATGAAACTTCAGTTTTTCAAAAGCTTGCTCTTGCTCTTTGCCCCATTTAAAACCAACATTCTTTTTAATCACTTCGGTGAGTGGTGATGCCAAGGTGCTAAAGTTTTTCACAAATCGGCGATAAAAACTTGCAAGACCATGAAAACTCCTCACATCACTTACGCACTTTGGAGTTGGCCAATCTTGAATAGCCTTTACCTTTTCTTCATCAACAGATATTCCATGAGAACTAACCACATATCCAAGAAATACAATGTGGTCGGTACAAAAAGTGCACTTCTTCCAGTTCGCATAAAGCTGTTCCTTCCTAAGCACACTCAAAACACACGTTAGATGCTCAAGATGATCATTCAAACTCTTAGAATAAATCAAAATATCATCAAAGTAAACGACCACAAATTTCCCAATAAAATCACGCAAAACATGGTTCATTAATCTCATGAACGTACTTGGAGCATTAGTTAACCCAAAAGGCATAACTAACCATTCATATAAACCATGCTTTGTTTTGAAAGCTGTTTTCCATTCGTCACCATCATTCATGCGAATTTGATGATACCCGCTCTTTAGATCAATCTTTGAAAACAACTTTGAGCCATACAATTCATCAAGCATATCATCTAATCGAGGGATTGGATGGCGATACTTTACCGTGATATTGTTGATGGCACGACAATCTACACACATCCTCCATGATCCATCCTTCTTAGGTACCAGCAATACGGGAACCGCACACGGACTCATGCTTTCTCGAATCCATCCTTTCTCAAGTAATTCCTTAACTTGCCTTTGCAACTCTTTGGTTTCTTCCGGATTTGTTCTATACGCCGGCTTGTTTGGAATGGAAGATCCTGGAACAAAGTCAATTTGGTGTTCGATCCCGCGAATTGGTGGCAATCCTTTGGGAATTTCCTCGGGAAACAAGTCTTCAAATTCCTGCAAAAGAGATTTAATTTTGCTCGGGAGAATACCGGCCAAATCATTTGTGATTAAATAAGCTTCTTTGATCAAAAGAAGCACAAAAGACATCTCCGAATTCAAGGCTTCCTTTATTTCACTCCTTCTTGCAAATGCACAATATTGACTTTCCTTTTCACCCACAAATATTTTCTTATCTTTTTGTTTTTCATTTGAACCTTTTTTGTGTTCATTATTTTCATTAGGCTCACCTTCTTTGTTTTTCACATCCCTTTGAAGTCGGACTTGATCTTCATAAACTTGACTCGGTGACATCGGCACAAGAGTTATGGCTTTGGTTTTATGAACAAGAGTGTACTTGTTGGTGAAGCCATCATGTTTCACATGCCGATCGTATTGCCATGGCCTACCAAGTAGCAAATGACTTGCTTGCATAGGTACCACATCACACAACACCTCGTCTTCATACTTACCAATGCGAAATGACACCAACACTTGTTTCGTCACACGCACCTCACCACTATCATTAAGCCATTGGAGTTTATATGGCTTTTGATGCTTCATCGTCGGCAATCCTAGCTTTTCAACCATGGAAACACTAGCCACATTAGTACAACTCCCACCATCAATGATAACACTACATACCTTGCCTTGAACATAACACCGAGTGTGAAAGAGGTTTTCCCTTTGTGCATCATCTTCTTCCTTGGAATGAGTGCTTAAGGCTCGCCTTGCAACCAACAATTCTCCTTCTACAGCCATCTCTTCTTCACCATCCGTGTCTTCTTGTGATGATTCGGAAGAATCTGTTTCAATTTCTCCATTTTCTCTAAGCACCATTACAAGCTTATTTGGACATTGACTTGCAATGTGACCCCTGCCAAGACACTTAAAACATTTTATGTCACGAGTTTTAGGAGCATCAGAATTACCTTTCTCCTTGGAAGGGCTTGTTGGTTTTGGACCAGATTTGGGATTAAAAGATGATGAACTTTCAGGCCTTTTGGAGCTACCCGCCTTCCAGGTATTCGTTCTTGATCCACCCCCTCTCTTGAGTTGCTTTTCAATTTTAACCGCCATGTGGACCATGTCTTCAATCTCCACATAATGGTGCATCTCAACACGATCACGAATTTCATAATTGAGGCCATTTAACAACCTGGCCATGGTAGCTTCTCGATCCTCTAGAATGTTGGCTCGGATCATGGTAACCTCCATTTCCTTGAAATAATCATCAACAGACTTACTTCCTTGCTTCAACCCTTGGAGCTTATTGTGAAGGTCACGATAATAGTGACTTGGTACAAAACGTCGTCTCATGACCCTTTTCATTTCTTCCCATGTATCAATGGGTCTTTCTTCGTTTCTTCGCCTACTAATCACAAGTTGATCCCACCATGTTAGTGCATAATCAGAAAATTCAACAACGGCGAGTTTTACTTTTTTACGATTGGAGTAGTCATGGCAATCAAAGATGAACTCCATTTTAGTTTCCCAATCGATGTAGGCTTCCGGATCTGACTTTCCTTGAAACGATGGAATTTTCATCTTGATAGAATTCAAATTGCTGTCTCTTCGGGGCCTTCGTCGAGGAGCTCTTCTTTCAGATTCCCATCCGTCACTTCCTCCATCGTCGTCATGATTTTCATAAGAAACTTGTGATGGCGTGCGGATACGTTGTGGTCTTTCAGTCTCCAATCGGTCCATTCTTTCATGAATTTGGTTGAATTCCGTTCTCATCAATCGTCGCATTTCCTCCATCATGGCTTGAACTTGAAGATTAGGAGGAGGTTGCTCATCCGTCATTTTTTTTGCTACAAAATAGAAGACAAAAAGTAATAACAATAAAAATATTATTTCCTCCCCGCACTCCCTTACGTGTTTCACTCAAAATTATGTTCACTCGATTCTCGTGTATGTTGTGTTTGGCTTTTAACCTCTAATGATCTTACCACACCGCCTTTTACCACTCTTTTTAACTCTTAAAGTTCAAAACAAACTAAAAGAAATCAAAATCAAGTGGGCTTGTGGCCTTGAGGAATTCAAAACATACCAAACAACTTTAAGAAGAGATTTGACAAAACCAAATATAACAAGATGAACAATGCTAGTAGTACGTAAATAGAAAAGGAAATGAAAATAAAGAAAACTAACAAGAATTATAATTTACTTTGCGTTCCTTTTTTTTGTCTTTTCTTTTGCGCTTTTTTTTACCCTTTTTTTTTTATCTTTTTTTGTACTTTTTTTTTGCGATTTCTTTTTTTTTTTTTTTTTTTTTTTTTTTTTTTTTTTTTTTTTTTTTTTTTTTTTGCTTGTGTTTTTGCTTCCTTTTGTTTTTAGGAACAAATGATGCAAAGTATGAATAAACAGAAAAAAAAACTAAAGAACTCGTATGATCCCCTAAAAAATCAATTAGTAGCAACCAAGTCAATTTTTGACAGGATCCACTACAAACATGAACCACAATGCAATGATGAAGAGAAGAAATTAAAATGAAAGGACGAATAGAAATAAAGTAAAAGATGATACGAATGAAATATAAAGTAGAAAACAAACCAATAGAACTTGGCTTTGATACCAAATGATGTGATCTCACCCGAGGAATGTGTGATAGATCACGATTGCCCGATCGTTCTAATGGTTGTTTCAAGTAACTTGGATAGGACCGCGACCCATTGTCTATAAACAAGACAAGAACCTTGGTATAAGTGGAACCGCGACCCGTTGCCTATATACGAGGCAAGAACTTTGGTATAGAGAACGCCACAATCAACCCCACCAAGTTGATTGATAAGTTTCGAACGCCACAAGCTAAAACACTCGATAAGTTCTAAAAGTTCGTAAGGAACAATAAGAGTTAAAAACTCACAATTTTACTCAAAAATGAAGGATGATTGAAATGGTTACATTGAGTGCCTATTTATAGGAGAAAATATAAGACCAACTACTTATCTAGATAAGTTGCACAAGCTATCACGATAAGCTATCAAATAAGCAAGACTACTTATCAAAAGGGCATTATTGACATTTCACCACTTGAAGCTTCTAGTAGGTATTAATCATGCAAGTAACTTCTATCTCTTTATCTCCTCCAAGTAAATGACCATAATGTTGAGAAAACCTTCAAAATGCCTTGAATTTAATCTTTGACAAGTTCTTTAACATGGACACCTTTATGGGCAGATTCATGGATGTGGCTAAGGACATATTTTGGGCCCTTTTTATTCTTGAAAATATAGGAAAAAGGCTAAGGTTGAAGTGGGCTTTTATTTCACTCAAATTGGGCTTAAAATGAGGAAGTTATGGCCAAAACAATGCACATGGGTGGGCTTGGCCGAATTTTATTTATTTTTGGGCTTTTGTGGATTAAAGTGAGAACTTGGGCTCCAAAACTTGGACTAATATTAGTCTTCAACTTGGATCAACATTAGGAAGCGTGCTTGGTTGTTTTGCGAACAAACGGGAGCTTGATTCCGACAATATTTAATCATTCCATTGAGAGCATCCTGGAACATCTTGGATTTTGATCTTGTGATAGGTCCGATCTTCCACCTTAACGGATCTTCGTCATCTCGGTCCCTGGACAGGTTCTCATCACCTTTTACGCATAACAGCCTTCATTTCAACCCATGTAGAATTAGGTCTTTCTCCATTTCTTCTTCGGTTGGTTACTAATTGATCCCACCATACTATAGCATAATCTGTGAATTCAATTGCTGCTACTTTCACCTTTTGATCCTCGCGATAATTATTACATGCAAAAATCAGTTCAACCTTTTTTTCCCAGTCCAAATACGCTTCTGGATCACTCTTTCCTTGAAATTGTGGAATTCTCATCTTAATGTTGTTAAGTCCTCTATTAGCACCATGGTTTCTTCTATGCCTCCTTCTTTCAGATCCTCTATCCCATTCATCACTTCGAGCGTCATCTTCATGATTTTCATCAGAAACTTGTGATGGTGGTATATGCTAAATAGGCGGAACAACCTTTGGATAGGCATTTTCGGGCTTTCATTACAGAAATGAGACCTAAATCTCGAGTCTTTCTATCGCCATAAACATAACGTTCACTTCCTTCGGGCGTTCTAATTCTAATTATCCTTTTGGCACAAAGGATTTCAGCATTGTTCTTCATGAGCCAGTCCATTCCTATAATAACATCGAATTCTCTAATCCACATCGGTATCAGGTCAATGTCCGAGGAGAGGTCATCAATTACTAGCTTACAAGAACGAAAAACCCTATTTACAGTCACAAAGCTTGAACTGGCAGTTTCTATGTCTAAAGGTACAGGTAACATTACCGGGGCAAAATCAAACTGTTTAACAAACCTTTCAGACACATATGACAGATTAGAGCCAGAGTCAAATAGGATTAAAGCAGGTAAAGAGTTAACAAGAAATGTACCCATGACGACATCAGCAGTCTCTTTTGCCTCTTCGGCTGTCATCTGAAAGGATCTTGGTTTATTCCTCGGAGCAGAAGAACCCTTGACTGATTGCTGAGGTGAAGATGCAGGCGGAGGAACAAATCGGGGCCGAGTACAGTCTTTAGCATGGTGCCCCAATGTGATGCAGTTATGGCAAGCCTCACTGCGCTTGGGGCACTCCGACCTATCATGACCATTCTGCCTACAACAGTAGCACTTGACAAACGCAGGATCACACTTTCCTTCATGATTTTGCTTGCAGCGAGGGCAAGCAGACCTTGGCGTAGAGGTCACAGCATAAGATTTAGCCTTCTTCGGGGACTGCTGTAACGGCCCGTAATTTATTAAATATAAATTCAGCATCAGACTTTGGATAATAAAGCAATTTTATCCAATTATTAGTAATTAGCTGATAATGTGAATCTGAAATAATTAAGTATATTAAGATATAATTAATTATGATAAGTTGCCAAAAAATTTAGTTGAAATTAAGTTAATAATTAAAATTCAGCTAAATGACAAATTAAAGACTGAAAATAGCGAAACGGACTAAAATGAGTTAAAATTTACTAAAAGACAATTGTAGCAATCTAGAACTTCTTTGCTATTATTTGCATTTGAAATGCAAATCGGATTGTTGGGAAATAAAGTTAGTCAATTCCGGAAAATTCAGTAGAAGATCTGATTTTCCCTATTTCCCTATAAATATGAGCTCCTCCTCACTTCTTAAGTTTGGAAATTTGGATTCTCCTCCCTCTCTCTCTAAGATTGTCCTTCTCTCTAGCATTTCTCCTAATCGAACCGTCGGATTCTCGTGTTTCTTACGCCATCGGATAGAGATCGTCGAGCTCTTCACGAATCTACCGTTGCATGTTTGATTTCGTCCGGATTTGAGGTAAGATCGACCATTTTTCTGACTTTTGGTTCGGTTTTGAATGAGCATTTTCGAGTTTGCTCATTTTTCCTTCATTTGAAGCTGATTTGCCCCCGTTTAGGACCTGTTTTGGCTTGGAAACCGTTTATAATCGAAGGCTATAGCTTGGACGAAGGTTAGTGACTATTACTCCCTTATTTTTGGCTCCTTTTCGTAGTTAAAAACCTGGAAAATTGATGAACAAGTAGAACAAACTCGAGAGATTCATGAGCAGACTCGAAATCACTAGACTCGAATTGTATGGATCCGAATCTGTGAGTTCGAATCTGTGTGTGTGTGTTTCGAACCTAGCTCATTTCGAATCTATCTGATTCGAATCTATGTATTTCGAATCTATTAGTTTCGAATTTATGCTGCCTCGAGTCTATGTAGGTGTTTTCGAGTTTATGTCCTCATTTCGAACCTATGTATGCCCTCGATTCTATATGAGTGTTTCGAATCTATAGATTCGAAATAGTTAAGATTCGAATCTGTTGTCCTTCATTCGAATCTGAGTTTGTTCCTAGCCAAAGTCGAATTCCTAAATCAGATTAAGTTATTAAATAATCTAATGAAATTGAAAGTATCGTTTAATTATGATAAAAATCACAAGTTTCATGTTGCATAACTATTTTATGCACAAATAAATTAACCGACTCTGTATGAACCTTTAGAATGTGTATGTCCTACTCACCTTGCTAAGTAATACGATTGGCTTTGTTCAAGGCCACACATCTGTAATTAGATGAATCGTATTAATCTGTTAAGAATAAGACTCACCTTGGGACGATAGGAACTACCTCAGACTCGATAACCAGAATTGACAATGACCTGAATATATAACTAGGGTTATATAGATTATGACTCAGACTTGACATTAATATGCCAGACTTGAAACTGAAATGCAGGAACCCGTCGATTTAACAGAGTAAACTGAACCGCTTAATTCGTTAAGCATTATCTGACTACGGACCACTGTGAGTGACAGATTTCATTAATTACATGCATATGTTTCGATACTTATTGGTGAATGTCATCGACTGTATGGAAACTTCTGTTTGTTGCTGCATGTTTTCTTTTATACTTTATTGTATCATAGAAGCGTACTTTTGACATTACTGAAGCTAGACACTTGAATTGCCTTGAATGCATGTTCACTTTTACATTTTATGTAAATACTTATCCTGCTTACTGCTTACTTGACTGTTTATATAATTGCCGCTGCATACTGCATCATCCGATAGGACCGAATGTGAGATCTCCATTCACAGGAGGGAATTCTGCAGATTCCTTTCCTATATGACTTGTTTCCATACACTTCCCGTAGGGCTTCGGCTTTACATAGGGGAAAACAAACTGGGTTGTCTCCCAACCTTTTTGCTGTCTCAGGACGTAGTGACTTGCCGGCAGGAGCTGATAGTATGGCATGTGTGTGGTAACTAATGGAACTCTGTTTACTCACTAAGCTTTGTTAGCTTACTCTGTCATGACAACTCTTTTTCAGGAAAAGCTGATAAAGGCAAGACCATAGCAGGTAGTTCGTCCCAGGCTAAGTGAATCTGGACTTTGATGAATAGCTGACTTTTGGATTTTGATGACGCCTGTTTTGAAAAGATGTTGCGGTCTCGGGTAGCTTGTTCAGTCTTTCGCACTCTGATTGAAGATTTAGAAGCTAGTTTAGACCACCATTTGATCTTTAATTTATTGTTGTAATTAAGTATTCAGGCTGATGGACCTGTGGTATCAAACAATTAGTAATATTTATTACTTGATGAAATGAAACATTATGACGTGTACTGTTTGTGGAAAATTGGATGTTACAAAGTTGGTATCAGAGCAGCAGTTTAATCATCGGATTGGCCACCCGATACTTAAACTACTGGTATGGTATGGACTATGTGACTCTGAATTCCCGAACAAGTCACCGAGGCCTAGGGTAACCTAATTAGTAAAGGACTACCCACACAACTTGACCTAAGATAGGCAAATGATGACTGATAGGATGGGGGAGGGATTGACTGCTTGATACTGACTTGACTTTGACTTGACTTTGTGCCAGCCTGATTGACTGACTGCCTTCATATCTATGAAATTAGATATGATTATCTGACGTAGGATTTATGACTCGAATTGTGCTTATTTGAATCAGGAAATAATAGCTATTTCCTTTATATTTTCAGCCAATGGCTGATAAGAATCCGACTGTTGCCGGTTCCTCAAGGGTTGATAAAGCTGCTGATGCTGCAGCTGATCAACACAAAGAATCTGTTCACGTAGAGGACTTAGGCACTGACCCTGAGAATACTGCTAATGACTCAAGCAGTACTGCTACGCCTGTGCCTCCCCAGCAGGCTCAATTGATTGACCTCGTTCATAAGTTGAATGAGGATAACCGTAGGCAAATGCAGCTTATGATGGATAGAAATCGATTACAGACTGATATGGCAGTTGAAGACCGATTTAGGGAGATTAAGGACTTGCTGACCAAGGGTAAAGCAGTGATGCAGACTGACGAAGCAAACCAGCGTGAAATGGAATTTAAGCGCCGTGAGGAAGAACTTAGGTTGCGAGAACTTAAGTTACAGGAATTAGAACTGAAGTATAGGGAAGAAATGTTAGCGAAGCCGAAGAAAGACAGGAAGAGGAAACATAGACATGTGTCCTCTGATGAAAGTGAAACTGACTCTTCTGACCATCACGTTAAGGTAGGACGTGAGTGTACATTTGTTGATTTCAAGAAGTGTGGAGCTCGTACGTTTGCGGGGTCATCTGATCCTGTTAAAGCTATGGACTGGGTCGCGAATGTGGAGAAAGCGTTTAAACTCTCCAAGTGTAATGAAGAAGATAAGGTGACGTTTGCAACAGGAATGTTGGAAGATGGAGCTGGCCGTTGGTGGAAGTCAATTACGAATCCCATGTCTGAAGCAATGGAGAAATCCATTACTTGGGATCAATTTAAGATTCATCTGAAAGAAAAGTACTGCCCCCAGGATGTTAAGCGCCAGATGGAGAAAACCCTGCTATCTTTTCAGCAAGGTACAAGATCCGTGACGGACTATGAGCTGGAATTTACCAGGCTCTCACTATTATCTGATCACCCTGTTGATACCGACGAAAGGAGAAGGGATTTGTTTGTGGATGGTCTGGATCGAGAAATCCGGAAGTTTGTGAAGTCCGGCAGACCGAGAAGTTATATTGAGGCAGTGGAAATTGCTAGGGTAGGTGAGCTTGAAATCTATCCTGAGCGCGCATGTCCTTTTATTGCTAAATCTAGTAAGAAGGAAAAATCTGAGAAAGCTGGGAAGGAGAAGAAGAATGAAAGTTCAAGGAAAGGAGATAAGCAGTCTTCTAAGAAGGCTAAATCGTATGCTGTGACCTCGGCGCCAAGGCCTGCTTGTCCTCGCTGCAAGCAAATTCATGAAGGAAAGTGCGATCCTGCGTTCGTTAAGTGCTACTGCTGCAGACAGAATGGTCATGATAGGTCAGAATGTCCCAGGCGCAGTGAGGCTTGTCGAAACTGCATTACGTTGGGGCACCATGCTAAAGACTGTACCCGACCTCGATTTGTTCCTCCACCTGCATCTTCACCTCAGCAATCAGTCAAGGGTTCCTCTGCTCCGAGGAATCAACCGAGATCCTTTCAGATGACAGCCGATGAGGCAAAAGAAACTGCTGACGTCGTCACGGGTACATTTCTTGTTAATGATATGCCTGCCTTAATCTTATTTGACTCTGGCTCTAATCTGTCGTATGTGTCTGAAAAGTTTGCTAAACAGTTTGATTTTGCCCCTGTGATGTTACCTGCACCCTTAGACATAGAAACTGCTAGCTCGAATTTTGTGACTGTGAATAGAATCTTTCGTTCCTGTAAGCTAGTGATTGATGACCTCTCCTCGGACGTTGACCTGATACCGATGTGGATTAGAGAATTCGATGTTATTATAGGAATGGACTGGCTTATGACGAATAATGCTGAAATCCTTTGTGCTAAAAGGATAATTAGAATTAGAACCCCCGAAGGAAGTGAACGTTATGTTTATGGCGATAGAAAGACACGAAATTTAGGTCTCATCTCTGTAATGAAAGCCCGAAAGTGCCTAACCAAAGGTTGTTCCGCCTATTTAGCCTATGCCATAGATGCTAAAGAAGTTAAAAATACCGTGTCCGATGTACCTGTAGTTCGAGATTTCCCTGACGTATTCCCGGATGACATCTCTGGTTTGCCACCAGATCGTCAAATCGAATTCCATATTGACCTTGTACCGGGTGCTGCTCCTATCGCGAAAGCCCCTTACCGACTTGCTCCGAATGAAATGAAGGAAATGATGAGTCAGTTGCAGGGATTATTGGAAAAAGGGTTTATTCGTCCGAGTACTTCTCCTTGGGGTGCTCCGGTTCTTTTTGTTAAGAAGAAGGATGGTACCTTTCGCATGTGTATCGATTATCGGGAGTTAAATAAGGTAACTAT
>JAANYP010006171.1:0-12757 GCA_020465985.1 Centrapalus pauciflorus | reverse complement strand
CCGAATTCAATTAGAATTTCAATTAAATTATAGAATACAAGTTTTAAGCAATTACTGACATTACATCGCTATTACACTTACATTACAGATCATTGTGGTGTTATCAAAACACACATTGATTCAGGATCAAGTCACACAATACCAATCACTGTGAGTTGCAGATTATCATTCGAACATTTATTGTTTTTACATTCATGTTGATACATTCAATGGCATGTTCACATTGTTCATATACTTCATTTGGCACTCATGAAATGATTTGTTGTTATGATGCACAGTCGTACTTGACATGTAACACACATGTAGCTTGCGTTCATTTGAAAGTGCATCTATTTACATCATGCTTGCACTGCATGATCATTACTTCATAATCTGATGCGACCTGGACTGGGGATGACAGCAGGCCACTGTCGGGGACTGATCATCCCACTCGTATCCCATCAGGTTCGGCACATCCCCGATCAGCATTTGAACTGCCAACCCCATGCTAGCAATGCATGGTTTACACATACATTGAGGCTTACACTGCCTGTTTTTACATACATGGGGCTTACACTGCCCATGGTTAAACATTGCTTGTAAAGAAATATTTGTTGTTTGCATAATCTGTTATCTCACTAAGCATTTAGCTTACTGTTGACTCACATTGTTTACAGGCAAAGGCAAGAGTGTAGCGGGACCTTCATCTTAAGCAATCAAATTCTTACCTCGGTGACCTTAGAAGCTAATTGGTACATGGACGATGTAGCTTTGGGGCTGGGAATCTGTTACTATTAAAACAATTATGATGATGTAATAGCTAGACTTAAACACTGTAGACATTTACTTTCATTGCTTTAGTGTGGATTTGCTTAATTCTGATTTAAGTACTCAATTTCAATTATTATGATACTCATTGGGTTGTTTGTCGATCCTGGTGATTGCTACAATTATATCATTAATTCATGAGGACGTCTCAGTTTGGTATCAGAGGATTAGTTTGAGGTTTCAAGTGTCCGCAAGGACTTGGACTCAAACTTAGGTTATGATATTAGAATGAACTTCTAAGTAATGATCTGAACTAAGATAGGATTGACATGCACACGGGGACACATAAAGGGTAACTGTAAACACTTAGGACTTACAATCAAATGTTCTAAATATAAGTTGTTATATTTCAGAACATATCAGGAGACGATATGACTCCTCAGCAAATATTCCAGATGATGCAAGCTCTTATGGAACAGAACAACGAGCTACAATCCAAACGAATGGCTGAGCAGGCTCAGTCATTTGCTGATCAGTTAAGTGCCAGAGATGAGGCCGAGGCAAAACGAAAGGCCGATAAGCGAAAGAACAAGGAACAACAACAGGACGACCAAGAGGAAAGACAAGACACTGGGTCTTCTAACCGATCAAGGGGCTGTAGGTTTAAGGACTTCAAAAGTAACGGGGCTGTTACTTTTGATGGAACCGGTGATGCTGTTACAGCATTGGAATGGATCACCACCACGGAACGAACTTTCAGGATCAGCGACTGCGCTGATAAAGACATGGTCCGCTTTGCAACTGCTATGTTTGCAAGGGACGCTGTTATGTGGTGGGACGCAATGACACATGTGTTGACGATGGAGGTAGTGTCACACATGTCATGGAGCGAGTTTAAGGAAGTGTTTTCTCAACAGTACTGTCCAGCCGACGAGAAGCGACGTCTCGAGGCAAAATTCCTGAACTTAACTCAGGGAACGAAAACGGTTACACAATATGCCGTTGAGTTCACTCGATTAAGTTTGTTCGCACCGCATCAAGTTGACACGGAAGAAAGGAAGATAGCCCAGTTTGAGGCCGGACTAGATTATGAGATTCGCCGAACAATGAGTGGGGTTCGGTATACAACCTTTGCTGGTTTGCTAGAGGCCGCTCGAAATGTGGAGCAGATTGTTCTGTTATCTGGATATGTCATCGGGTCAGCCGCCGCACCACCGACTCAACCGTCGCCGCCAAAAAGGCAGCGGGAGTCTGGATCCTCCCGATTCTCTTCTCAATCCCATCAACAAACTTCATCACCCAAGAAGGGAAGGGCCTTCTCGGCCAGTTCAGAAATGAGGGACTGCAGACGATGCAGAAAGGCGCACTCTGGGGAGTGCAAGACTCAAGACATGTACTGCTTCTGCTGTGGGCAGAAAGGCCATCACTGGGAGCATTGTCCTCGAAAAGATGATGCGTGCTACAACTGCCACAGACTTGGCCATTTTTCAAGGGACTGCCCGAAACCCCCACGAGATCAGAATGCTCCACAATCAACAGCAAGATCTTCTGTAGCTTCCACGGCTCGCAGGGATCAATCTCAAAGGGCTCCAACAAGGGCGTTCCAAATCACAGCTGAAGAAGCAAAGGATGACCCGGAGGTGGTCACTGGTACGTTCTATGTTAACTCAATTCCTGCACGTATACTGTTTGATTCCGGAGCAAATCGTTCGTTTGTCTCCACTTCATTTGCTCGTCAATTCAATATGCCTACTTCGAAATTGCAATTTGTACTTGATATAGAGACTGCTAGCAATATGTTAGTTAAAGCAGACAAGGTATATAGGAATTGCACTTTACTTGTAGAAGATGTAGTGTTCAACATAGATCTAATTCCCATGGAGTTCGGGGAATTCGATATCATAGTAGGCATGGACTGGTTAGTTCACAATGAGGCCCAGATCGTATGTAAGAAAAGAATGATCAAGATTACCACTCCCGAGGGCCGAGATATTTGTATCTATGGTGACAGACACAAAGGCGACCTATGCCTCATTTCAATTGCAAAAGCCCGAAAGCACGTTGCCAAGGGTTGTTCTGCTTACTTAGCCTACGCTGTCGATGCAAAGGCTGAAGTTCAATCTCCTTCTACCGTTCCCGTTGTTTCAGAATTTCCAGATGTCTTTCCAGAAGATATCTCGGGATTGCCACCTGATCGTCAAGTGGAATTCCGCATTGACCTCATTCCTGGAGCTGCTCCAATAGCAAAGGCTCCGTACCGTTTAGCTCCTGCAGAAATGCAGGAAATAATGAAGCAGTTACAGGAGCTACTTGACAAAGGCTTTATCCGCCCAAGTTCATCTCCTTGGGGCGCTCCTGTTCTGTTCGTCAAGAAGAAGGATGGCACATTACGTATGTGCATCGACTACCGGGAACTCAACAAAGTCACAATCAAGAACAAGTATCCATTGCCCCGGATTGATGATCTCTTCGACCAGTTACAAGGCGCAAGCTACTTCTCGAAGATTGATCTTCGTTCGGGTTATCACCAACTCAAAGTACACCCTGATGACATTCCAAAGACGGCTTTCAGAACTCGTTACGGACACTACGAGTTTCTGGTAATGCCGTTCGGTCTTACTAATGCGCCGGCCGCTTTCATGGATCTCATGAATCGAGTCTGCCGGCCAATGCTCGACAAATCGGTCATCGTGTTCATCGATGACATTCTCATTTATTCAAAAACCGAAGAGGATCATGCAGCACATATGAGAGAATTATTAGAGTTGCTACGCAAAGAGCGACTTTATGCCAAATTCTCGAAGTGTGAGTTCTGGTTGAGGCAGGTACGTCTCAACGTTTGAAACAATTTCATGATCCTTATACTCAAACATAAATTCTTTTATTAACTTGTACCTCTTAAACAATCAATTCAGATCCAATTCTTGGGGCACGTGATATCTGGTGCTGGGATTGCTGTTGATCCTGCAAAGATCGAAGCCATCTAGAACTGGGAATCACCCCGCAACGCCTCAGAGATTCGGAGTTTTCTGGGATTGGCTGGTTACTACCGCCGATTCATCAAAGATTTCTCAAAGATCGCCGTTCCGCTAACAAAGCTTACTCGCAAGAATGCTACTTCCTTTTGGAAAGAAGAACAGCAAGTAGCCTTTGACGAATTGAAGAAATTGCTAAGTGAAGCACGGGTGTTAGCCCTGCTTGAAGGGAACGAAGACTTTGTTGTCTATACAGATGCATCAGGCACGGGTTTAGGCGCTGTTCTGATGCAAAGAGGAAACGTCATAGCATACGCTTCCAGACAGCTCAAACCACATGAGAAAGATTACTCTACCCATGATCTAGAGCTGACTACTGTGACTTTCGCTCTCAAGTTATGGAGACACTACTTGTATGGAACCAAGTGTCAGCTCTTCACCGACCACAAGAGTTTGAAATACATATTCAGTCAGAAGGACTTGAATATGAGGCAAAGAAGGTCAATGGAGCTGATAAAAGATTACGACTGTGAGATTCTCTATCATCCAGGGAAGGCCAACGTAGTGGCCGATGCTCTAAGTCGAAAAGCATACTGCAAGGCATATTGCTATGCCTTGACTTCTACAATTTTGACCTCAACTATTATAGATGATGTTAGGGCTGCTCAGTTACAGGCCCTAAAAGAAGGGAATGTTAAAGACGAAGATATCAGAATTCAGTTGCCATTAATGCAAGATGATGGAACTGGACTAAAGGGTGTGTATGGCAGAGTGTGGGTTCCCAAGTTCGGGAACATGAGAGATGTAATTCTCGAGGAGGCTCATCAATCTAAATTCTCAATTCATCCTGGCAGCACAAAAATGTACAACGACTTGAAAGCCGACTTCTGGTGGCCAGGATTGAAAAGAGATGTCGGTCAGTATGTTGAAAGGTGCAGAACATGTCGTCTAGTCAAAGCCGAGCACCAACAACCCTATGGTAGTATGCAACCTCTTCCTATCCCAGAATGGAAGTGGGACCATATTACCATGGATTTCGTAACAAAGCTACCTAAGACTCGTCGTCAACATAACGCCATTTGGGTCATTGTTGACCGATTAACCAAATCTGCTCACTTCATACCAATCCGAGAAACCTACTCACTGGACCGACTTGCCCAGATCTACGTAAACGAAATCGTTATTAGGCATGGTGTGCCTAAGTCTATTGTCTCCGACCGAGATAGTAGATTCACTTCTAATTTCTGGACTGCTCTACAAAACGGTCTTGGTACTCGTATCGCAATGAGTACTGCCTATAGACCTCAATCTGATGGGCAAAGTGAAAGAACAATCCTAACTCTCGAAGACATGCTCAGAGCCTGTGTCTTGGATTTGGGTGGTAACTGGGACGATCACCTCCCATTGGTTGAATTCTCCTACAACAATAGTTACCATTCCACTATCAAGATGGCACCGTTCGAGTCTCTATACGGAAGAAAATGTAGGACTCCAACCTGTTGGAGAGAAACAGGAGAAACTCCAATAGCCGGTCCTGCTTTGCTACAAGAAACAAATGAAAAGATCCAACTCATACGGCAGTACATGAAAACGGCACAAGATCGACAAAAGAATTATCATGATCGCCGACACAAAGCGATAGAATTTCAAAAAGATGATTGGGTCTACTTGAAGGTTTCCCCGATGAAGGGAGTTACAAGATTCGTAAAGCGAGGAAAGCTATCGCCTCGATTCATAGGACCCTTCAAAATACTAGAAAGAGTTGGGAATCAGTTCTATCATTTGGACTTGCCGGAAGAATTATCAGGTGTTCACCCGGTATTTCACGTTGGGTACTTAAGGAAGAGTCTGGTGCCCGAAAGGGAACCATGGACTGATCATTCGGACATTAAGATTGACGAACGGCTAAGGTTCGTTGATGAACCGGAGTGCATTTTAGAGACAAAAGTCAAAAAGCTACGGAACAAAGAGATCAGGATGGTGCTGGTCAAGTGGAAGCATCATCGGGGAGCTAATCACACTTGGGAATCGGAAGAAGACATGAAGACTAAGTACCCAAGTTTGTTTAGCGCAGCATGACTTCGCGGACGAAGTATAGGCGTGGTGGAGCCCATGCTGTAACATCCCAATTTTCAATTATATGAAATTTACAATTAATTGGGCTTAATTATTGTATTAAAGGATTGTTATGTTAAATTAAGTTATTTTGATCATTATATCAGTTAAAATATGAAAATACGAAGTTGAGGGGTATATTGTGCAAATAAGTCAAAAAGGAGAATAAAAGAAAAGAAGCCTTTCATTTTCAAGAATCCCTTCTCTCACTACTCTCTCTCTCTAAAAATCGGTTCTCTCTCTCTCTTTCTCTCTACTCTCTCTTCCTCTCGGCTCCATCCAAGAACACACACAAGAATCAACAAATTTCATGTGTAAAAGTAGGAAACAAGTTGCAATTTAGGAACTATATCTGCTACAACAAACGATTTGAGGTAAAAATCATTCAATCTTTCGGATTTATGAAGTTTTGGTTCGGTTTTTATGAAAACCGATTTCTAAGATTATTGTTGCAAATGTTAATGCATGTTATATGTTATGATGGATTAGTTGAAATCGAGCATATATGTTGTAGTATACAAAATTTCAGAATCAGATTCACACTCTAAGTATGATTTCTGAAATTATGTGTGTGTTTTAGTGTGTGTTCTTCGAAAAACTTGTAGAAAATGGACATAAGTGGGTTATTTTGGTACAATATGACATGTTATAAGTTAAAATAGAGCCACTAAGCTTACATTTACAGTAATAGACTCAAAAACATGTAAAATGGCCAAAAAAAAAATGCAAAATCTGGAAAATTTTCTAAGTATGAACTCGGATTGATGATCAATCCGAATTCGGATCATCGTCCCAGTTCGGATCAGTTGTAATTCGGACACATAGTAATTTCGGACCATCACCCCATTTCGGATCCCGTCCCAATTCGGATCCCCATTCCAATTCGGACCACAATGACTTCGGACCAACACCCAATTCGGACCATCCGGATTTCGGACCATCCGAATTCGGATGTGGTCCGAATTCAATTAGAATTTCAATTAAATTATAGAATACAAGTTTTAAGCAATTACTGACATTACATCGCTATTACACTTACATTACAGATCATTGTGGTGTTATCAAAACACACATTGATTCAGGATCAAGTCACACAATACCAATCACTGTGAGTTGCAGATTATCATTCGAATATTTTTTGTTTTTACATTCACGTTTATACATTCAATGGCATGTTCACATTGTTCATATACTTCATTTGGCACTCATGAAATGATTTTTTGTTATGATGCACACTCGTACTTGACATGTAACACACATGTAGCTTGCGTTCATTTGAAAGTGCATCTATTTACATCATGCTTGCACTGCATGATCATTACTTCATAATCTGATGCGACCTGGACTGGGGATGACAGCAGGCCACTGTCAGGGACTGATCATCCCACTCGTATCCCATCAGGTTCGGCACATCCCCGATCAGCATTTGAACTGCCAACCCCATGCTAGCAATGCATGATTTACACATACATTGAGGCTTACACTGCCTGTTTTTACATACATGGGGCTTACACTGCCCATGGTTAAACATTGCTTGTAAAGAAATATTTGTTGTTTGCATAATCTGTTATCTCACTAAGCATTTAGCTTACTGTTGACTCACATTGTTTACAGGCAAAGGCAAGAGTGTAGCGGGACCTTCATCTTAAGCAATCAAATTCTTATCTCGGTGACCTTAGAAGCTAATTGGTACATGGACGATGTAGCTTTGGGGCTGGGAATCTGTTACTATTAAAACAATTATGATGATGTAATAGCTAGACTTAAACACTGTAGACATTTACTTTCATTGCTTTAGTGTGGATTTGCTTAATTCTGATTTAAGTACTCAATTTCAATTATTATGATACTCATTGGGTTGTTTGTCGATCCTGGTGATTGCTACAATTATATCATTAATTCATGAGGACGTCTCAATTGTAATCATTGAAGTCAGCAATACAAGCAATTTTTTTATTATTACTTTTGTTTATTTGATATTGATTCAGAAAGCTTTTGTTAAAATAATTAAGTGTTATTCCGCAAACTTCTTAATTAAACTTTGATTCAAAGCAAGATTATTGATTTATACTCTGATAAATTCAAATCAGTTAGTCTTGGTTAGTTAAGTTTAGTTCTTGACAAGTGGTATCAGAGCCACAGGTCGTTCTTTGTTTTTCAAAGTCGAAAGTTTTTTTTTTAATTTTTAATCTTTTGCAATGGAATTTGATAATAGCGGCAGTGGATCTGGGCAAGGACTCAAAGTGCCTATGCTCAAGCCCACTGAGTTTGAGATGTGGAAACTCAGGATTCAACAGCATATTGAATTCATTGATTATGCCATATGGGAAGCTGTTGAATTTCCTCCTGTAGTTGATCCAGAACTTGATGATGAGGGAAAACCCATCAAAACTCCTCCAAAAACTGAACTTGAAAGAAAGGCTAGAATGAATGAAGTGAAAGCTCTTACACTTCTACAAATAGCCATTCCTAATGCTTATCAACATCAGTTCAAAAAGTTTTATACTGCTCATTCTCTTTGGAATGCTTTAGAGAAAAGATTTGCTGGGAATGCCAGTACCAAGAGAAATCAAAAAGATCTTTTAAAACAACATTATGAAAACTTTTCTGGTGGCAAGAATGAAAACCTTACTCAAATCTTTGACAGGTTCAACAAACTGATAAGTGAACTGGAAAGTGCAAAAGTTAGCCTAGATCAAGATGAGGTCAACAGAAAGTTTCTCAGATCTCTTGGAGAAGAATGGACAGTTTATGCTGCTCAATGGAGAACTAAGGACACTCTTAATGAAATAGAACTAGATGATCTGTACAACAGTCTGAGAGTGTTTGAAACTGAGATTGATGCTAAAAAGAAATCTCTCTCTTATAATCACAATACTGCACTTATGTCATCAGAAAAATCTAAATGCAGTGATTCCTTTTCAGGTGGTGATGGCAATTCTACTGAAACTCACTATGAGGCCTTTGTTGCCAATGATGGACTGTTTGCTTTAAATGCTGAAGATCTAGAATAGATTCATCCAGATGATCTTGAAGAGATGGATTTGAAGTGGCAACATGCAATGCTGACCATGAGAGCCAAAAGGTTTCTTAAAAGAACTGGCAGGACCAACTTTCAAGCCAGAACAGAAGGCAAACCAGCCTTTGATAAGTCAAAAGTTGAGTGTTACAAGTGTCATAAACTTGGTCACTTTGCCAGAGAATGCAGATCTCAAAGTCAGCAATCATCAAGGCCTCAACAGGCTAATCAGGCTTCATCATCAGAAGCACTTGTCTCTCAAGAAGACAATGTGTTTGACTGGAGTGATCAGACAGAGGAAGAATTTCAAAATCAAGCTCTGATGGCAGAAACATCAAATGTCTCCTCTACTGAACTACCATCTGAGGTAAATTCTAAACTCTGTTCTCAATCATGCAAAAATATGATTAAAAAGTACAGAGATCATAATGAGAGCATGTGCAAAACTCTAGCTAAGATGGAAGAGAGGAGATATGAGTACATGCAAGCCATAGAAGATCTTGAAAAACAGATCAATGACTATAAGGACAATGAGATTCAAATGGGACATGATAGAACATATCATGAGTGGGAGAAAAAGGAGCTAAATAAGAAAATAGAATCCCTAAATAAAAAAGTAGAAGAGACTGAACAAAAGGTGTTTGAGGCTAATAAGAAACTAGAATCTGTCAATATAGATCTTGGTAATTTCAAATTGGCAAATCAAAAGCTGGAACACCTAATGGAAGTTCAATTTAAAGATAGGGTAAAATCTCAGGTTCCCACCTTCATACAACAACAAATACATCCATCCAATGAGTGAAGTGGCTGACAGGCTTGTCAATGAACCATTAGATGAGTCTATGACTACTGTAGATCCTATCCTTGATAACAGTCCTGAATCTAAAGAAGATCAGATTCAAAATAGAGACTGTGAGTGCACAGCAGTTGAGAAAGAACACAAAACAATGAGTTCACCTATAGAGATCCAAGCCCCCAGTAAGAAAGGAAAAGAGAAGATGAGTGTATGCAATGCTGCTCCACAAGTTTCTGTACATTATAACTGTAACACTGCATCTTCTTCAAAGAATAATAAAAGGGGTAAAAATGTTCCAGTCTGCACATGCCAAAAGCATGGTGTTCAAAAGTTTCCCAAACAACAGCAGGTAAGGGGAAATCAGAGGAACAAGAACCAGAAATTGTCAAATAAATCTGGTTCTCCAATTCAAAGAGTCAAAAGGTGTTTTCACTGTGGAAGGAAGAATCACTTGGCCAAGGATTGTTTTTATAAACCAGCTGTTGCAAAACAGACTGTGATTCATAAAAAATCAAGTCCTACTCATGTAAAAAATTCAAAGGTCAAACCTTCTGCTACAACGATTCTAAAGAAAACAGTTGATCACAGGTTTTCAAAAGTTAACAAAAAACAGTCCACACACCTAAAACAAGTTTTGGCAAAACCTAAATTAAGTTTTAAACAGATATGGTGTGTCAAAGACAAATCTTCAGATCAAACTGCTGATACAAAAAATCAGACTGCTAAGCCAAATTCTGAAGCTGTTAGTGCAAATTCTGAAGCTGTTAGCACTACAAACACAAATCAGACTGCTAAGCATCAATCTGGAACTGTTAATGAATCATCTGAGACTGTTGGAAGAAAATATGATCAAAATACCTGGATACCTCATATAATCACTAAATACTCTCCAAAGACCCCATCAGTGGATCTTACTAAATATACAAAGTCAAAAATAGTATTTAGTTATGTCAATGCACAAGGCCAACCCAAAACCAATTTGGTTTGGGTTTACTCCACTACTAGCTAAGCTTTTATTTGTGCAGGTCAACCACAGGTCACCTCCTAAAACAAGATGGCATTTGGACAGTGGATGCTCTAGGCACATGACAGGCAATTCTGAGTGCTTGTCAAATTTCAAAGGCTTTGATGGAGGATTTATTGCATTTGGAGGCAACTCAAAAGGAGGTAAGGTTACAGGTAAAGGTACTGTTAATGCAGGCAACATGATTTTCAATGATGTTTTGTATGTTGAACAGCTTAAGTATATTTTATTACGTGTCTCTCAAATCTGTGACAAACAAAATATTGTTTTGTTTACAGATTCTGAGTGCATTGTTCTTTCAAAATATGTCAAAATTCCTGAAAATCTTGTTTTACTAAGAACACCAAGAAAGGACAATGTCTATTGTTTGGACAGAGATCTCTTATCCAAATCAAATACTTTAAGTTGTTTGATATCCAAAGCATCATCCAATGAGTCTGCTCTTTGGCATAAAAGGATGTGTCACATGAACTTCAAGTCAATGAATGTTTTAGTCAAAAAGTATCTGGTAAGAGGATTACCACAAAAGGAGTTCATATGTGATGATCAATGTGTAGCATGCCTTAAAGGCAAGCAACACAATACTTCTCATAAGTCCAAAGAAGTAAGTTCAAGCTCATCTGCTCTTCAGCTGATTCATATGGATCTATTTGGTTCAACATCTGTTTTGAGTTTGAATAAAAGAGCTTACTGTTTAGTTATTGTTGATGATTTCACCAGATTTACTTGGGTTTACTTTCTTAGGTCTAAAGATGAAACTGCTGAGCTAGTTAAGTCATTTATTCTTAAGATAGAAAACCAAACCAACTCAAAAGTTAAGGTGATAAGATCAGACAATGGAACTGAATTTAAAAATCACATTCGAAACAGTTTTTGTGAGTCCAAAGGTATTGCTAGACAATATAGTGCACCAAGAACACCACAGCAAAATGGTGTAGCTGAAAGAAAGAACAGAACATTAATTGAGGCTGCTAGAACAATGTTAGCTGATTCAAAACTGCCAATGACTTTCTGGGCAGAAGCTGTTAATACAGCCTGTTATGTTCTGAATAGGGTTCATGTTGTTCAATCACAGGGGAAAACTCCATATGAGTTATTCCATAATAGAATACCCTTAATAGCCTTTTTCAAGTCATTTGGTTGTCCATGCACCATTCTTCACACTAAGACTCACTTAGGGAAGTTTAAGAGTAAAGCTGAAGAAGGATTCTTTGTAGGATACTCACATCAAAGCAAAGCCTATAGAGTATATAATAGTGTGTCTAAAACCATTGAAGAAAGTGCCAATGTTGAATTTAATGAAAATACTGCAAATGTCAAAGGCACTGGTCCTGATTGGTTGTTTGATTTAGATTCACTAACAAATTCTCTGAGCTTTGTTGAGTATACTGCAGAAACTGATGCAAACAGGTTTGAAGCTGTCAACACAAATTCTCATGCTGTCAATACAAATTCTCAAGCTGTTGGCACAAAGTTTCATACTGCTGCAGATTCATCCAATTGGGATGAATACACCACTATACCACTTCTGTCATGTGATTCTCCAGGGGTTCTGAATGCTCAACATGATACAAATCCAGACACTGAAGTGCCACCCCCAAGTCCTGAGAGAACAGCTCCAACACAAAGGGAAACAGTCCCAGATTCAAGTCAAGCTGTTCCAGAAGCTGAACCATTCACTGGTCCTGATGGAGATGATACAAATCTTGGATCTTCTTTTCAGACAGAGAGAGATCCTACACTCAGAGTTCACAAGTATCATCCTCTCAATCAAATACTGGGTGATCCAAGTACTCCTGTACAAACAAGGAAAATGGTTCACAATGAGACTGCTGCTGCATAACAAGCAGTTCCTGAATTCAGTCTAGCTGCTTTTGAACATGCCTGTTTCATGTCTCAACTAGAACCTAAAAAGGCATCAGAAGCATTGAAAGATTCATCCTGGATTGAGGCAATGCAGGAAGAGCTGCTACAATTCAAGATTCAAAATGTCTGGACACTGGTTGATCTTCCTAAAGGAAAGAGAGCAATTGGTACAAGATGGGTGTTTAGAAACAAGAAAGATGAGAGAGGGATAGTCA
>JAANYP010006170.1:100004-178345 GCA_020465985.1 Centrapalus pauciflorus | reverse complement strand
CACCCTACGGTGCTATAAGGTACCAAGTCTAAGTCTACACACCCATACATTTATTACAATCATCCAGAATATATTACAACATTGTCCAAATCACAATTACCGATCAAATAGTGCCGAGTCTCCCAAATCTTCCAAACGACCTAACTAGAAGGTCCAACAGTAGACTTCCCTTTTCCTGTAAAATAAAAAATCAACAACTGGGGAATAAGCGGATGCTTAGTGAATACATAGATTGCGCATTTTATAAATTTTTATGAAGCCCAAGAGTAATCCCGACGACAAACGTCGTATACTCTCTTCGTACACCAAGTACGGACCAGAGCCGCAGCCCCTTCGAGCTCACAGCTCGGCATTTAAACATACCATCTGAGACAAACGTACGATCGGGGATGACATACTGCCTACCGGGCCTAGGAGGGATCAGCTCCAGGTCATATAGCACAGTAACATCAGAGTAATCGATGCGACCCACCGGTCCATCACTAGCTGCACAACAACCGAAAGGACATGCAACAAGTAAGAATGTGCATCTAAATCTACGCAAGTTAGTAGAATTCCAAACAATCAATGAAACAACAAGTCTCAGCAGGCAAAGCTTACATAAAACAAATATAAAACATGCGAAAATCGACATGTACGTCAACAGTGGGTGCGGAGATTATCTTTTAACCGATATTATTTCTCTTCGGGCTTTCAACCGGATTCCACCAAGTACCCCACTGTGGGTTAAACAACACCACAAGGGACCTGTTATATCAATTACAACAATTCCTCGTATCATTAACCGTTTAAATCCATAAAATCAAGTTTCGTAAGTTTGCGATATTTTCCCCCATTTCGGGTCTACATCCAAATTTAAACCATAACTAAGTTTGAAACCCATTTCATGATCATACATTGTCCTTTGAATAACTCTTGCCATTCTATGTGTTGTTTATAAGTTCCATTCAAAATATACAAGTTTAGAGAGTATATTTCTCAATTTTAGGCATTAAACTCGAATTTAATGGGTTAGATTCGAAATCAAGCATCAGATTCGAAGCTCTTGCATCAGATTCGAACCCCTTATGTCAGATTCGAACCTACCTTCGAATCTAGGGTTAGATTCGAACCCCACTTCGAGTCTAGGCTTAGATTCGAAGCCCTCCCCTTAGAATCTAACGGTACACACTCGAATCTAGCACCCAACTCGAGTTTGTTCTTGCATTTCGACTCTGTTCTTGACATATTCGAGTCTGTTCATCATTTCAACTTAAATCCTTCATTTCTAAGGCTAAAATCACTACTATATCATGTATAATACCTAGATTTGATTCTACTATGCATATATTATCACATTCCAGCAATGTTTCGAGCAAAACAAGCTTAAATTTGCATAAAATGATAGATTCGAAATTTTAGTTTCTACAAAACCGAAACCATAATCTTAGAAAGGTCGATTCTTACCTAAATTCGCACGAAATCTGAATTCTGTTTGTAGATTGCTGTTGTACTCCTCGATACCTTTCCGATGACGTATAATTCTCGAAAATCTGACGGTCGGCTTGTGATATATCTTAGAGAGATGTAGAGAGAAAATTTCTAGAGAGATGAAGTAGTGAGAGAGTGTAAACTAGAAAAATGAAGCCTATTGCCCTTTATATACTACTTTCGTCATTTTGCACATTTCATCACTCGACTTAACCGGTTCCATAAAATACTGATTTAATCTTAGATTTATCATAAATAACTTTTAAATTCATAATACTCCACAAAATTGATTCTGAGTTCAATTTTCTTAAAAATAACAACAAACTTGCTAAATATCCAAATACATAATATCCTCCCAAATTCAACTTAAATATATATATATATATATATATATATATATATATATATATATATATATATATATATATATATATATATATATATATATATATATATATATATATATATATATATTTCGTGTTGTTTCTGTGACATTCAAAATCACCGAATCCTTAAAAGGTTTCGGTAGTTGTAACTTCTTCTAGGTAGCTGATCGGGTTATAAATTACCATGTTTATTAAACGTAAAAGAGTTGTTTTAAGTAAGAAAATGTCATAGAATGTGCTACTATTGAATATATCATGTGCTTGTGCAAGTAATTAAAATCCAGGCTAAATTGGCGAAAAAAAAGGAAAGAAATCAGAACAATTTTTCAGAGCCAGACGCAGAGAGGGGCGCAGCTCTGCGCCCAGACCAAGTGCTCAACAGAAAGAATTAATATGTCAAAACTCGGATTTTACAGTCAGGCGCAGGGGGGGGGGGGGGCGCAGGCCTGCGCCTACGGCTGCGCCCAACCCATTAAATTAATTTTCCAGCCGTTTTTAGAGTTCCCAGCACTTTCCTATAAATACAAAAGCAGAGAGGAGAAAAAGGTATCGTTTTTGGGAGAGAAAAGCTTAGAAAGAGACCCCGTTTGAGCGAATACGAGTACGAAGAGCACACGAGTCAAGCTACGACATTTGCTATGAAGATGGATACACAACTCTGGAGTATTACACGAAAGATGTCCGGCTAATCTCACAATAATCATTCTCGGAGGAAGCACAACGCTAAGTGTTTAAGTTTATGAACGATTTTCTTATGTTTGCATGGTTTTATTATTTATGTTTTGATTGTGAACGAATGATTGTTATTTGTTTGGTTGCGTTTCGCAAGATAGTTCGTTGATAATTTATTATTCGTGTCGAGTTATTTATTTAATTAAGACGAGTAATCAACGTGTCACGCGCTATGCCCAAGATCACGTAACAATTCTAATAATAATTATAAAAAAGTTATGTCTATGTAATCTTTACATCGTTTTATAAATTAAATACAAAGCTAAGTGTGGAATCCGGGAATGGTTATCTTCGTATTATATTTAATCAAACAACTCCGTTAAGTTCTCTTTTTTACAAATCACGCAAGTAGTTGAGTTTATAAATAAATTAATCATCTTTTTCAAACCAATCAATCTTTCCAAACTGTTTAAATTACAACGCTAGTCGCTCGAATACGTGCATTTAACCTCTCGCTCTCTGTGGATACGATCCCTACTTACCCTAGCTTCTAAGGTATTTAGTGGTTATTTTTGATGAGTTAACGACACTCGCATCAAATTTTGGCGCCGTTGCCGGGGAGCGGTTGCGCTTAAAGTCACGTATTTTAGTAATTAGCTTTTAGTTTAGTTACTTAGTTTTTCTAGATTAATTTAGTTTATTTCAAATTATTTGTTTATTTGCTTTAATTTGCTTATTTAATTTTAATTTATTTATTTATTTGCTATTATTTTAGTTAATTAGTTTAAGCTTTAAGTATTGCCTTAGTTTTTATTAAGAAAAAGGAAATCGTGGCGCAAGCATCGATTCTCACAAAAAAAGCCTCTAATTCTAGTTGTTCATCTAGCCCTCATAGGTTTATGCACACGCGTTATTCTGGTAGAATTTCGCCTTTGAAGTTTGACCCAGAAATAGAAAAAACTGCTAGATCTAATAGGCGAGCCACAACTCAAGAAAACGAAACTAAAAATATTGCTCCTAAAGTAAATGTGGAAGAAGAAGTAATTAATTCGGAAGACGAGAACGTCGATAACGTTCTTGTCGACGTCCAACAAAATCAAAGACCGATGGGAGACCGTAGAACCGTAGAATCTCATTATAGGCCGGGTGATATCCCTAATCCATCACCCATTCTCTACCCAATTAATGAGAATGAACCTGAAATTAGGCCACAACTATTTAGTATCTTACCCGTTTTTCGCGGAGCACCAAGCGAAGAACCGTACGAGCACTTAGCCGAATTTACTGCCATATGTAAGGCCGATCACGTTAGGGGAATGACCGTAGACGCACTTAAACTTAGACTCTTTCCTTTCTCCTTGAAGGAAAAAGCAAAAAACTGGTTTGTGTCACTTCCCACTGATAGTATAACTAATTGGGATGAAATGAAAAAAGAATTTCTAACTGAATATTACCCAATTAGCAAAACTACAGAAAAACGTAAAGAAATTACTGGATTTAAACAGAAATTTGGGGAACAATTTCACGAAGCCTTTAATAGGTTAAATGAATTACTAAGAACATGCCCTCACCATGAAATTCCTAAATGGATGCTGATTAAAACAATTTTCGATGGGGTTAGTCAAGAAAGTAGGAATATGATCACCCCCGCTTCCGGCGGAACCTTTTTAGCTAAGGAAGATGACGAAGCCTGGGAACTATTAACCCAGTTAAGCAAAGGTTTAAAAGTCCAAGCGGGTTCAGATAGTAGTGTTGGTGTCCAAGTTATGGGCATAGACAACGCATGGAACTGCCCACATACCTTCGCCCACGAAGAGTATGTGAATGAAGCTTTTGGCTTTCGACAACGAAGAGAACGGGAGAACCCATACTCGGAAACCTACAATCCGGGATGGAGAAAACACCCGAACTTTAGTTGGAGGGATAATCAAGACAATGATGCTCCTCCGAAGCCAAGATATGAGCAACCTCGGCAACAAAACCGAGACTTCCAATATGGATCGACCTCAGTTACGAAGGATGATTGGTACTATAAACGCCAAGACTCTAAAGAAGAGCATGAGTCACGACCAGTGTCGGGAAACTCGAAAGAGTTTTCTGAATTTATGGAATTGATAGAAATGCCTAAGGAAAGTGAGACAGACGATGAGGTAGAGATTGTTTATGAAGAAGAACCACCTAAATCAGAGTCAAGGTAGAAACAAAGATTAAGAAAGTAACCTTTAAGGAAGTAGAAGCCAAGAAACCAGTCGAGACTAAAGTTGGGGAAGGCAGTTCAAACACTGAAATTGCTCCTTACCCAACGGCCTTAGAAAATCCAGCATCATTTCCTTATGGTAAGAAAGGACCTAAAAACGAAGAGTTATGGGACATCTTTAATCAAGTTAAAATTAACATTCCCTTAATCAAAGCTATTCAACAAGTCCCTTCTTACGCTAAATTCTTAAAAGACCTTTGTACTCAGAAATGTAAATTCAAAATATCTCTTCCAAAGCAAATCAACCTCACTGAATAAGTCAGTGCAGTTATCACTAGCTCACTGCTGCCTAAACTAAAAGACCCAGGATCACCCTTGATCCCGGTAACTATTGACGATATTCAAATCAAAAAGGCACTTCTAGACTTAGGGGCAAGTGTTAACATTCTACCTGGTCGTTTATTTGACCAACATGATCTAGGCACCCTACAGACAACAGATGTCATCTTATAATTAGCAGATATCTCCACCAAAGTACCACGGGGGATGTTATATGATGTAATTGTTAAGGTTGAAGACTTCTATTATCCAGTAGATTTCTTAGTGTTGGACTCGGATAGTACTTATAAAGAAAGCCAACCAGCGATCATATTAGGACGTCCCTTCTTAGCCACAATCAATGCTCAGATCAATTGCAGGACAGGTGCCTTAGACATAGCATTCGGAAACCGCAAACTCCGACTCAATGTCATTAATAATGTACCTAATGCACCATTGGATTCAGAGTGCTACATGATCGATTTAGTTGATGATTTAATACAACAACAATTATCAACAATAACATGTAAAGATCCAGTGGAGCTGCTTCTGTATTATATTGAGCATAAGTTAGATAATATGCCTGAAGGTAAGGAGTTCAAACTAGAACGTGTTCAGTCAGTGGATTCTACTCAACCACCATGGACACATAAGATCGAGAAACTTCCTATTGATCTTCCACCATCAGCAAAACCATCTCTAGAGCAACCACCCAAGTTAGAGTTGAAACCACTTCCATCTCATCTCAAATATGCTTTTCTTGGCCCTGAGAGTACATTGCCCGTAATCATTGCAACAGATCTTACTGCTGCACAAGAAAAGGCCTTATTAGAAGTTCTATCAAGATATAAGGAAGCGGTAGGCTGGACTATAGCAGACCTTAAGGGGATTAGCCCAACACTATGTATGCACAGGATTATAACCGATCGAACAGCTAAACCGAGCAGAGATGCTCAGAGAAGGCTAAATCCCAACCTCAGAGAGGTAGTGAAGAAGGAAGTACTAAAATGGATAGATGCTGGAATTATTTATCCTATATCAGATAGCCAATGGGTTAGTCCCATACAAACGGTTCCTAAGAAATCTGGAATCACTGTTGTTGATACTCCTGATGGAGAAAAGATTGCAACTCGCCCTGTAACGGGGTGGAGAGTATGTATCGACTACAGAAAGCTAAATGCCGCAACCTCTAAGAATCATTTCCCTTTGCCATTCATCGACCAAATAGTAGAGAAATTAGCAGGGCAAAAATTCCATTGCTTCTTAGATGGCTATTCGGGATATAATCAAATTCCGATACACCTAGAAGATCAAGATAAGACGACCTTTATATGTCTGTATGGCACATTCGCTTACCGAAGAATGTCATTTGGACTATGTAACGCTCCGGCCACATTCCAGCGATGTATGATGGCTATATTGTCAGACATGGTCGGAGGGTCTCTTGATATCTTCATGGACGACTTTTCTATATTTGATAAGTCATTCGAAGGGTGTCTCTCTCATTTAGAAAAAGTTTTCAAGCGGTGTACCGAGACCAATTTGGTATTAAGCTGGGAGAAGAGTCATTTCATGGTTAAAGAGGGAGTCGTCCTAGGGCATATAGTATCTGAAAGGGGAATGGAGGTTGATCGAGCTAAAATACAAATAATTTCATTGTTACCACCGCCTACTAATATCAAGGGAATTCGTTCGTTCTTAGGACATGCAGAATTCTATAGAAGGTTTATAAAAGACTTTAGTGCCATAACCAAACCTTTATGTAACCTTCTGCTTAAAGACGCACCATTTAACTTTGATAAGGGATGTATAGAGGCGTTTGATGCATTAAAAGTTAAGCTCACGGAAGCACCAATTCAGCAATCCCCTGATTGGTCTCAGCCCTTTGAGATCATGTGCGACGCAAGTGATCACGCAGTAGGTGCCGTCCTTGGTCAAAGAGTGGATAAAAAGCCTGTGGTAATATACTATGCAAGTAAAACATTCTCTGAAGCTCAAATTAATTATACAACAACTGAAAAAGAATTGCTTGCAGTAGTTTATGCATTAGACAAGTTCAGATCCTATGTCTGGGGAGCTAAGCTGATTGTGTATTCCGATCACAGTGCCTTACGACATCTATTGGCTAAGAAAGACGCTAAACCATGGCTAATTCGTTGGACATTACTACTACAAGAGTTTGATTTAGAAATTCGAGATAAAATGGGCTCAGAAAATGTAGTAGCAGATCATCTATCAAGATTGCCAGCAATCACCACTGATATGATGGACTCCATTCGGGATAACTTCCCAGATGAACAATTAGTGTTCATTGCAAAAGTGCATTGGTTTGCTAATTTATTGAACTATTTTGTCACAGGGAAAATCCCAAGCCACTGGAATTCACATCAAAGAAAATAATTCTTCTCCCAAACTAAACAATACATTTGGGAGGAGCCGGATTTATTCAAAATAGGAGTAGATCAGATTATCTGGCGATGTGTGCCAGACAATGAGCATTATGACATTCTAAATCACTGTCATTCGTATGTATGTGGAGGTCACTTTAGTGCTAAAAAGACAGGCCATCGAATCTTACAAAGTGGATTCTTTTGGCCGACTATCTTTAAGGACTCGTATGAGTTTGTTAAGTCATGCTTACGATGTTAACAAATAGGAGGAATTTCAAAACGAGACCAAATGCCTATGACACCAATCCTTATAGTAGAGATTTTCGATGTGTGGGGCATAGACTTCATGAGACCCTTCCCTAAGTCATACGGTTTTGAATATATCCTAGTGACAGTTGATTATGTCTCTAAGTGGGTAGAAGCCGAAGCCACAAGAACAAATTACCATAAAGTAGTATGCCAATTTGTTAAAAGAAATATATTTTCTCGTCACGGAATTCCTAGAGCTATAATCAGTGATGGGGGTTCTCATTTCAAGAATATGTACTTTAGCAAACTAATTAAGCATTACGGAGTAACCCATAAGATAGCAACCCCATATCACCCACAAACTAGTGGACAGGTAGAAGTGACTAATAGGGAAGTTAAGCGCATCATAGAGAAAACAGTACGACTTGATAGGAAAGACTGGTCAACATGACTAGATGATGCACTTTGGGCGTACCGCACCGCTTTCAAAACCCCTATTGGCATGTCTCCCTATAAGTTAGTATATGGGAAACTATGTCATCTTCCGATTGAGTTAGAACATCGAGCTTTATGGGCAATCAAAAATACAAATCTTAATTTCACAGCCGCCGGTATAAATCGAAAACACCAATTAAACGAATTAGAAGAAATACGTAAGGAAGCTTATGAAAGTGCTAAAATATATAAAGAAAAGACAAAAGCTTTCCACGATCGACTAATTAAACGAAAGGTGTTTAATAAAGGTGACAAAGTATGGTTATTCAATGCACGCCTGCAGATCTTCCCAGGTAAACTAAAACGTAAGTGGTCAGGTCCATACACAGTTACTAACGTATATCCTCACGGTGCGGTAGAAATAATAGACCAAAAAGGCGGTGAACCGTTTAAAGTGAACGGATATCGATTAAAATTATTTGTACAATGGGCTGATAATGAAATTATATCTTCTGAGACAATGGTCTTAGAAGATATCACTTAAATATTAGAGTACCAAAAGGTCTGGCTGAAGACATTAAACTTAGCGCTTTTCTGGAAGGCAATCCAGCGAACTTTGTGGGTGTGTTCCAAAGAAACCCTCACGAGACTATAACTCGTCCACTCGGGCTACCGAGGGGTTTAAAGACTTGTTGCACGTGCTAAGTGCAATCGTTTTCACCACGAAAGTGTGTTTTTACTTTTAGATATTCGAGTAGATTTTAATATGTCTTAGTTAATCACTCTTGTAAAACACTTAGCTAAATAATGTTTCATCCTACAACATAATGTTACACGTAGTATCCGATTAAGTTGGGGAAAAACTATCCATCAGCGGGCGAAAATCCAAAGACGAAAAATGACGAAAACACGGCAAAATCGAGGAAGAAATCAGTGTCTCGTACTTAAATTCGTTAGCCTTCGGGGACCAAACACTACAAACAACACACACAAAAATCACCTGGCAGCAGGGCAGCGCACCAGCCAGCGCAAGCCTGCGCCCCACTGCGCCCCAAGCGCATCGGCTTGCGCATGCGCCTGCGCCCCGATGAACACCAGCGGTTTTTGACCCTTTTTCACACCATTCTTTCCATTTTCTCTCCAAAACCTCTGAAGTTTTACCTCGTTTTTGCTTTCAAATCTTCACCAGTCAGGAATTCTCGTCAAATCTCCTCATCTCTTTGCTCATTTCACCAATGTAAGTTACCTACCCCTCCATTGTTCTTCTCTTCAAGCAAGAAATGCTATTTTATTATGAACATGTTTCTGCCCTAATTCCAAAAATGTTGAAGTAGAACATGTTTAGATGCACAACATGTCATTATTTGAGTACAAATTTTTAGAATATTAGCAATTCTTGTTCATACCTTTGATTTCTAAATGTTGATTTTGAGGAATTTCTCTCTGTGATGTGTTCATAAAGTCCATACTAGTGATGTCGTCAAGCTTAGGTGCACCAATTTCATGCTAAAGTTCTTATAAACATGTCATTACACCACAATTCCATGATTCGTGCTTCCAATCGTTATATTTGTCACACATAGTCATGAAGTTCACGACATGTACATGAATCTTGCCATGCTACGTACCTCTCATTTTCATGCATATGAGACAAATGCCAAGGAGAGTGCTCATTCCGTTGTTGTTATTTGCGTACATTACTCTCCGCAGAATTTTTCGAACCTTGACATTTCGGTTATGATTATCTCATCGGTTTATTCGGAATCCATCGAGATTTGCATAATTATGTGCCATCATGTGCATTTATTCGTTCTAAAATCCGTTTTTGCTATATATATATATATATATATATATATATATATATATATATATATATATATATATATATATATATATATATATATATATATATAGATGGCACAACAGTTTTCAGGAAAATCTCGTCGCCGTGTGACTCGTACCCCACGCATGCGCGTTCATTTGCCCATCCCGATTAATATAGAATATCCCTTGCCTCCACTGTCACCACCTGTTTCGGAACCACCTACCCACTTCTACATTGAGAAAACGTTAAAGGAAACAGACTTTAAGAATTTTGGAATCATAGAAAGTTTCGACAGGATAGGATGGTCGGGAGCTCTGAGAATTGAGACGCCATATGTACACGAGTATGAGATTCGCGAATGGATGTGATCTCTTATTCGAAGGGAAGGCGATTAGGAACATGATTTCGAACTTCGGGGGCGCATTGAAGGGAAAGTAGTGATAGTTACGAGGTCGGATCTATGCGACTATTTTGACTTTGATATTGAAATTCCTTTAGCGAGAGAATTCTGGACAGAACGTGATTTGTCAAGTGGTGTCTTACGTCATTCTGAGGGGTGGGCAAGGAAATTGACTGAAGTCTTCAACCTTACCATCGAGTAGGCAAGAGTCTATTCCAAATATTACCGAGGTGACTTACGGCCATGGGCGAAGGTGCTATGGAAAATCATTGTCTTTAACATCTTACCTCGATCATCAAATACCACCATTGTTCGTACAAGAGAGGTGATGCTCATTTGATGCACTTATCACTGGTAAGCCTGCTATCTCCCTCGCATACATTATGATGCAAACTATATGGGAAGCTACATTGTCCAAAACACCGATGGAAATTCCGTATGGCCGCATGGTAAGCGAGTTGTTCATCAATATGGGAATCATTTCTGAGGGATCCAACCCACGCTTGTTAGGGCCGAATGATGTGTGGTTCACGAGACACACCATGACCGGGTTGACGTTTAAACAAGTCTCGGATACAATTATGATTCGTGACCCAGCTCATGGTACGGTTTCCATCATTCCGGCGGTGCGATCATTTTATGTGTATGAGAAGGATCTTGGGAAAGGAAAGGCACGGCTCGTGGAGGATCGGAATGTCGAAGGAGGACCTTCAAACTCCCAACCTGCGGATAATGTGGTTTTGAGACACGTTTAAAGGCAATCAAAGATGTTGTGTAGGGACTTCTAGCAGCAAACAAAGCAGTACTTTTGGAGGTCGACAAACTCAAGCAGGACTTCAATGTTCATGGGATTTCGGTGGGAGCTCACTCCCGCTGGCTCTCTAGCCTCCACTCTCGAGTGGATGAGCTTGAGCGGGCTGTCGGCCGCCGAAGTTCCCACACTACCTCTGCTCGTACCTCGCACATGACCTCCCAAGACGAGTATTAAAAGTTGTTCCCTATGGCTCAAGCTAACAAAGAATTAATCATGCTACCTAAACATTTACTTTTCGTTGTGTAATTGGCCTTGGGCCGTAAACAATTGAGATCCCGGTGTTTATGTTGGCACTGGTGGTTGTAGGACACTTAAACATTTTCATGCCGTACCTTAAATCTGGTAGGACTTTAATTGTGATAAATTCTTCTCCACATATTGCTCGTTTATTCGATCTATTTTAAGCTTTATTAGTGTCGATGACGA
Source organism: Centrapalus pauciflorus (assembly GCA_020465985.1). NCBI lineage: Eukaryota > Viridiplantae > Streptophyta > Magnoliopsida > Asterales > Asteraceae > Centrapalus > Centrapalus pauciflorus. The sequence continues at coordinate 166,763 of JAANYP010006170.1, read as the reverse complement.
CCCAATTTCTCTAAGTTGGGGAAGGGGAAACACATAAATGTGTTTATACTTCACGAAAAATGCTTGCAAATTATAAGTTTTATTGAAAAAATGTAAATTATCGAGCTAAGCATGCACCTAACCAACTGGAAAAACGAAAAAAAAATTAGCCGAACAGGTCCCCCAAGCGCAGCCGCCGGCACAGGCCTGCGCCCAGGGGTGCGCCTGCCCGTATCTTCCCATTTTAAATAGAAAAATTTTTAGCAAACCCTACAAAGAGCACCCTTGCGCCCCCTTACGGTTCCCTCATCTTTTTCACCTATTTTCACACAAAAATCCAACTTTTGCCTACAAAAATCTCTAGAAATTAAGATAGATCTTCACATTAAGCAAGATTTGGCAAAACACTTGAGTTTCCAACTCAAGTTGGGGAAGAAGGAATCAAGCTAGGATCTCTTTCACTCCCAAGTTAGATTAAAGCTCTCTTCCATTCTCATCAAAAAGAAGGTATGAACTTTTTAACCATCTTTATGAAGAACCAAGCTTTAATGGAGTTTTGAGATTAATTTTGACTTCTAGGTTGACTTTTTGCATGGCCAATTAAACAAGATAAACTTAGTGATTTTATGTTGCAAAGTAGAATATAAAGTGAAATAATGGTTAAAAATAAGAGAAAAAGTCATGCTAGTCAAGTTCCAAAATGTTCATTGCTATTTTGTGCAAATTGCTTAATTAGTTAATGTGACAATGTGCTTAGCTTAACTAGCTTAAGTGATACATGTAGATGTCACGTATAATATGATCATTGCATAAGACACAATTTATGATTCCTTGTTGAGAAACTCGAATAATTTAGGAATGTTATAATTATATATATATATATACTTAAGTCATCGTAATTGCAGATGTCTCGACGAACAAGACAGCGTGTCGGAGAAGGTGTCAGTTCCTCTATCCGACCGAGGGTAGAATGGAACCCATACTTTTATCTGTCACAACACCCAACCAACATCCGATCGCAATTGTTTATGACGAAGAAATTCTCGGGGAAGGTCCTAGTAGAAAAGAGAGTGAAAAAGGATGAATTTGAGAATTACGGGGTAGTGAGGTGTTTCGACCGATTAGGATGGGAAGCCATTTTAGATTTGGGCAGAGAGCATATTTACCATGAAGAGGTTGTAGAGTGGATGTCCACATTAAGAAGAGAGGAAGGACAATTCAGGGGCGATTTCACGCTAATAGGGCGCGTTAATGGACACGAGTTTCCAATGACTGCACGAGCTTTGAGAGACATTTTTGGAGTAGATATTGGAGTCGGAGCAGATGAGGCACGGGTTTATAATTATGAATACAAGACGGATGCACAGTTAGCATTTACGGACAGGACATGGGAGGGAGAATGGACTACGCAGCTGACAGAGATTTTAAGAATCGACTATAATGCGGCAGCAGGGTATACTGCATATGCCAGGCGCGATCTCATCCCAATGGCGAATGTGTTGCATAAGATCGTTACCAACAATGTGCTTCCGAGAGACAGTGACTTGACGAAGATCCGGCACAAAGAGGTAACCATTCTGTACGCATTGATGACAGGAGAGCCGAGTCTCTCTTTTGCTTGAATTGTAATGAACGACCTTTGGTCGATGTATGACACAAGGGAGAGGAAGATAATTCCTCACGGATGGGTTATATCAGAGTTTTTGAGGGCTCAAGCAGCTATTTCTCCCATCTCTGTTCCAAGAGCAGTTTCCGGCGCCGTCATCACAACAACCATGATACAAAGCATCACCCTACGTCAAAGGGATCAAGGGTTTGAAATTTTCGACTCAGACACGAGAAAGACGCACAGAGAGCCGTACGGTATAGAAGAAGAAGAGGCGTATCACCAGCATCAGGCAGAACGATTACATGCAGCAGGGGGGGCCAGCAATATGTCCCAAGTGATCGCACGGTTAGACGCAATGAACCTGCGTTTGGGCAGCTTCCAAGAAGATGTAGTTGGGAGGATGGACGAGTTCCAACACGAGTTGGAGACCCAAACAAACCGCATTGATGAGATCTACACGGGTGTACGCGCGACGGCATTTCAGAATGCCTTTTACAACCAGCAGCACTGGGCATACACGGATGCGGTGAGAGACCATATGAACTACAACGCTGGATTGCCACACCAACAATACGAGAACTACCAGTGGCAGAACTTTGAGAGGCTGAACATTGAGGAGCGAACGCTTCAATACTTCCCAGCTTATGGTCGGATCCCAACCACGACACGAGGGGACAGTGTGGTTCATCCTGCGAACACATACCCGCCGGCACCACTTATGCAAGAAGACCGGAACCCTTTCGGGGAATTCTTTGCCGGCATCTTTGGAGCGCCACCACCACCACAGTAGTCAGGTTCTCCCGTTCCCTTTCTGAAGTAGGATGATTTATTGTTTTCGCGTGCATTTTTATTATTAAATAAATGTGTTTCTTTTTAAGTAAGATTGTGTGAGAAGTTAGCTGTTAGAACAATTCGATCGAATTGCCCTATAATTCCTTATTGTTGAGCTTGCAACTTAAATATGATGATGTTAGTTAGGTCGGTTTCAAGTAAAAAGATGTAATTAAATGAGTTTAAATACAACACAAAGAGTTATAAACACTAAAAATCAAAGAAGTGAACCGAATTTGAAGTAAGATATATTATGTTGTAGCGAGTGATAAATGACAAAAGTTTCAATAGCTGTTATTAATTCATGCAATAAGGGGAAGGAATTGAACACGAATATAAGCCTCAATTCAAGTGTGGCCTAGCTGATTCAGGAAATTAAGTCTGAAGGGTACCATCATGCCTAGTCCCCTAAGGCCAACTGGTCTGGGAGTGGAGGACCCAAATCCTGTTACACGAATCATCTAGAAAGCCATGTGAACTTGAAATGAAAAACATAGATACTACATGAACGAGACTAAAATGAAAAGAAAAGAAAAATCAGTAGTATAATCATGCGTCGAGGAAAAAGATGGTCCAGTGACCCACATGAATTTAATTCTATAACCTTGAGCTAAAAGGATGATAGTGGTGAGGAATTTTTGAAACAACTATCCTAGAAGCATCACATTATATCTGAAAATAATCCAGTTCGTGTCTTTGAATTTACTTGTGTTTATGAAGGCTAGTGTTTGTTTAAATAAGTTGATTATATCTTTCACGCTTGATACACCCGATGTTTAAAAGTCTGATTTTCGTTGCTTGCTCAGGACGATCAAGGGTTAAGTTGGGGAAGTTTGATCGGGTTATAAATCACCATGTTTATTAAGCGTAAAAGAGTAGTTTTAAGTAAGAAAATGTCGTAGAATGTGCTACTATTGAATATATTATGTGCTTGTGCTAGTAAATAAAATCCAGGCTAAATTGGCGAAAAAAGGAAAGAAATCAGACAACAATTCTAATAATAGTTATAAAAAGGTTATGTCTATGTAATCTTTACATCGTTTTATAAATTAAATACAAAGCTAAGTGTGGAATCCGGGAATGGTTATCTTCGTATTATATTTAATCAAACAACTCCGTTAAGTTCTCTTTTTACAAATCACGCAAGTAGTTAAGTTTATAAATAAATTAATCATCTTTTTCAAACCAATCAATCTTTCCAAACTGTTTAAATTACAACGCTAGTCGTTCGAATACGTGCATTTAACCTCTCGCTCTCTGTGGATACGATCCCTACTTACCCTAGCTTCTAAGGTATTTAGCGGGTTAACGACACTCGCATCAGTAGCCTCCATGTTTCTATAGGGGTCTCGGTATTGTGTTTAAGTATAGTACCGAAACCATAGAGGTTTCGGTAGTCATGCAATGGGTTTCGATATTTAAATGTGCAGGTTTCGGTATTATGAAATTCATGGGGTTTCGGTAGCCAAGTGGGTCTCGGTAGTATTGATTAGTTTCGGTACATCTCGGAATATATAAGTTTCGGTAGGCATGCATGTGTAGGTCTCAGCATTTCTCTTTGTGGTCTCGGTATCTATCTCATCATTTCGGTAGTCTAGCAAATAGTCTCGGTTTCGTTTTGGTTTTGTCAAGGGGTTTTGGTACTTACCGAAACCCATGTGGGTCTCGGTATTCCCCTACATGCAAACACACATAAGCGACACACAGTACACACATTTATTGTTTTTAAGTTTTGAAATTACCTCAATAAACTTGTAGATTGTTGCTTTGATGCTTGATTATAGCTTGAATCTTTGATTGTTTGCACAAATGATGAATCTTGAGGTGAAGAAGATGAAATCGTATGACTTGAATGGAGAAATACAGAGAATTCTTTTGGTTGGTTTGGAAGGAATGAGAAGGTGACCCAACATTTGGGTATTTATATTTTCTCAAAGTTCCATTTTGCTTATTTAAGCACCAAACTTTTGCCAGTTCTTATTATAATTCATCACACATATTTTACTTGATTAATTAATTTCCATCACTTATTTGCATTATTTAGAAATTAATTTCATTAAATCCACAAATTACATAATCAAAGACAATTTGTCACATAAATGCATAAATTAAAAAGCAAGGTGTTACAAGCACCATATAATATTTAAAACCACTTGTACTTAAGATGGGTGAAGTCCATAAATTTTTGGTACAGCCTGTGTGACGATAGCAATCTAGATATGTAATAGATAGTCATATGTAATAGATAAGGCTTTATTAACACAAGTCATGTATGTTTGATCATGATTGTGTATGATGTTTACATTTTCATGTTAAGTTCTTGATTGTGAAGTTAAGTTCTTGATTGTGAAGATAAGTTCTTGAATATGAAGATAAGTTCTTAACGCATAAAGCCACGAACTTAAGTCACACCATACGAACTTAGCTAGCCTAAGTTCGTATGTTCTTGGGCTTTAACTTATAAGTTCGTGGGCTTGGGCCTGAACGAACTTAGGTGTTATAATAAGAACTTAATCAGTTCATTTCAATAACTTTCGGGAAAAACAAATTTCAGAGCTTGTGAAAGTGCAAGTACGAGCTAGAAAGAGTTTTAGGAGCAATACATCGTGTGGTGTCGGTTGTTATATCGGTTAGCATCGTGTTCGGCTTCGTTATCCGCGTGTGATCGATTCGTTAAGCGTCTAACGAGGATTCCGCACTCGTTGGACGACGTCGCGCCTTGATCCAATCCGTAGACGTGGTGACCTTACAAGTGGTATTAGAGCCATCGTGATTATTCTTCGTGTTCGTCACGTTTGGTTGAACATTCATAGGGTTTCTTGGCATTCTTTCGGATAAATCACGAGATTTTCGAAGTTTTCAGAGTTTTTCGAGCAAGTTTATTGGCAAACATTCATCTTAGTTCATATTTTCAGTCGAAATCATTGTTTTAATCTTAAAACGTTGATTTAATCTAAAATTTTAAAAAAATCAAACTTTTGGCCGTTTCACGAACTTGCGACGCTCGAACTTAAGGGGTGTTTTTAGGGTTTTCACGAACTTGTCAGACGCTCCTCCACGAACATAAGCAGACTCAAACTTGTCATAAATTCTCGAAGTTGTTAGAGATTTCGAACTTGTCAAGGATTCGAAGTTGTCTGTTTAGGGTTTCACGAATTTGATTTGGTTCGAACTTGTCAGAATTTCGATCTTATCCATCCACGAATTTGATCTAGGGTTTCACGAATTTGAGGCCTTTCGAACTTAGTCACAAACTTGAAGTCTCTCGAACTTGAGTGATCTCGAACTTAAATTAAAACGAATTTAATTCAGAAAATAATTTTGAACTTAAAATTTATACGAACTTATTTAAGTCCGTAATATTTACTTCAAATTTATTTTAAAAAATTAAGTAAATTAAGTTCGTGAACACAAAAGTTTTACGAGAATGTCAAGTTTACATAAGTTCTTAGAAATGGATCATGAGGTGGGCAAGTCCAATTCACCACCTAAGCTAATGAAAATAGAGGATTACTACTGGTGGAAAGACAGATTTGTGGACTTCACGAGATTCAACGATATGCGTATGTGGATATGCATAGATGAATGCTACGTTCCCCCAACACAAGATCTCGAGGGCAGATTAAAAGTTTTGTCCTATCAAAATATGAAAATGACGAAAAAAAGATTTATGAGGCTGAGAATCGAGCTCTATCGTCAGTTAGAATGGCACTACCGTTGGATATTCTACACACCTTTTGTAACAACCTAAACTGTACTTAGCATTGTACTTAGCATTAAACGACCAGTTTAGCGTTAAATTATCCTATTAATTGTAAGTTAATTACATTATTAACAAAGTAAATTTCGTTTAAATTACTAAAATTATGTCAAGGTAAAAAGAGTTGTAACTAAACAAATGTGATAATCGTAGAGTATGTAATTTAATTTTATAATTAAATGAAAGAAAGATAAATTAGAAGAGGGTTAATATGTCATATTAGACAAATTATTCAAATAAAAACCCCAAATGTGGGTTCTGCGTATCATTTCTGCATATCATTTCAACAATGAAGAAACTAAATCCTCTCTTCTATCTCTCTACTAAAGTCACGGTTCATCTTCATCTTCAACAAGATTCATCATAAAGTTGCAACCAAATCAAAGAATCAAGACAAGGAAATTAACAATCAAGCTTCAAGCTACAAGATTTCCAAGGTAGATTTTTATGTTTAGCATTGTTCCTTTTTAAGTCCACAATTCTGTGGATTATTTCAAGAACATGATTTTCAGTTTCAAAACATCAATTTGAGGCAAAGATTAGAGTCAAAAATGTGAAAATAAAACCATGCATGTGAGAATTTTGTTTAGCCATCCATTATAAGCTCTCAAACACCCTTAATCGTATAGTTGTGCTGTTGGGAATGTCGAAAAACAGAAAGAATGCAAAGTGCATTGTGTGTGGGCTATTAAAAGCAAACCAGAAAGCAACCTAATAATATAAGTTTATGTGTGCTGTGCGTATGTATATATACGCAGAAACAAGAAAACAAAAGCAACTTTCATCCTTTTCATTTATTGAAGTTCCATAAATATAGAAAGGAAAGTGCAGTGTGTGTTTGTGTGTTTTGCATGGTACCGAGACCCACAAGGGGGTACCGAAACCTTGAGGTTTCGGTGAACCACCTACCGAAACCATCCTATAGTTACCGAAACACATGAAATACAAGAACCTACCGAGACTATTCCATGTCTACCGAAACCTTATGGTTTCAGTAATGTTAAAACCGAAACCCACCTATATATAAAGATACCGAAACCATCCTGAAAACTACCGAGACCTTGGTCATACTGAAACCATATGAGACCTACCGAGACATGATCAGTATGCCGAAACCAATAAACAACCGAAACCCATGCTTACCGAAAATCACATAGAAATAGAAGGTTTCGGTAATTCTCGTTACAGAAACGTCACATGATAAGGTAGGTATACATACATACATACATATGAGTATGAGTGTGTGTCGAAATTATAAATAGAAACATAAACAGAAACTGATTTGTGCAGTGGGTGTGTGTGTGATAGGTGCAGCATGTGTGTGTGTATATATATATACTAGCTACATACCCGCGCAAAGCGGCGGCGGCGACAAATATTTTTTTCGATTACTTGTTCGTTTAATAGATGACGATGAATAATATCTTTAAACACCATAAAATAAATTCAATTTATGTTTTAAATTTTGTTGTGAAATGTTATAATAACTTTTAGTTTTTATTTTATTATTATTATTTATTTATTTAAAGTTGATTTAATTATATTATTACTATATTTTTTAGTAACTATTTTTTAATTTCAGTAAATATGTTTATTTATAAGTTTTATTTTTTGGAAACCTTACAAAATTTTAATATATATTCCGAATATTTACGGTGACATGTTATTCGATTGGGTTAAAATGGACTGGAAAATATGTAATAGGTGATTCATTTTATTTTATTACTCATGTGTTATTTTTTTATCAGCTCATAGGACATTCATTTACGTGTAATTGTGTTGATGATATGATTCAGTAAGGGGTATCCTCACTAATGTTACCATTTGCCAAAAACCCTAATGTGAAACCCGCCTCCTCCTTCCCCATCGGCGACACACATACAGCCTCCCCCTCCACCACGGTGACGCCGCCTCCACCACCTGCATCCCTTCTCCGTCAACATCATTCTCTGTCGCCGCTGTTCATTGTCGACCGCTTCACCCTTCGTCTTCGTAGCCAACGCCTGGAATGAAGGATATCTGGAACCAACGATGGCCAAGACATCTTGTTGTTTCCAGCCACCATTGTCGTTGCAGATCTGGAACCAACAAGGGACATGGGAATATCGATTTTAATTGAGATCTTGTAACCAACGAATGAGATAAGAATATCGATTTTAATTGTCCGGTTTTAGTCTCTCGTCCGTTAAACTTAACGGCACAACCGTTAAATTTGTAATAATAACAGTTTTACCCTTTCACGGTGACGTTTTTAGTCTCTATGGTTTTATTATTTATCATTTATATTCCAAAGTTATTTTATTTATTTCTGTATAATTATATTATTTGTCTTACTTATAAATACACTTATTTTATTTGTAAATATACTTATGTTTTAGTATTTTATTTTGGAAAAATTATATGAACCGCACAAAGTCGGTTTATAAGTTTTAAAAATGACACATTTTGGTTTCGATTTCAACTTTATACAAAAACAGCATCATGCACAATGCTAACTCTTATAAAGTTAATTAATTTATATAATCTTAAAATTAATAATTTATAAACTTATAAAAAATGAAAATAATAATATTTAGCTGATTAAAATAAATTTATAAATAAAATAAATATAACTAAAATACCAAAAAAAATAATTATATTTAAAAATAAAACAATTGTATATATAAATAAAATATAAAATAAGGACTAAAAGTGTCATAATTGAAAAGGGTTAAAATGTCTCATAAAGTTAACGGTTTGAGCGTTACGTTTAACGACCCAGAGACTAAAACTTGACAAAATTAGCAAAATAAGGATGAAATTTAGGCTTATTAAGATTAGAGGACTGTATCCGAATAAATCATCAAACCACTGGAACGAAAAATGTCTTTTACTCAAAGAAATAAGAAAAAAAGCAAGTAAAATTGTTTCTAGCTATTGACAAATGTGCGATTTAAATGGTTTTGTTTATTAATGCTATCTCTTAAAATTCAAAAATATGCATAAATGAGTTTCAACTTATACATAAAAGGTTTGTATTCATTTTTTGACACGTTTATTTTTTAATAGATTCATGTATTCAGATGATTATTAATATACAATATTCTACGAACTAAAAAAACCATCCAAAATTAGTTTAAGCATTTTATACTTGAAACAAATATGCATATGTATTATTATTAAAATAATGAGACAAATATACCTAAACAAAGTGATTTCAAATATACAACGTGTTTTTATAAAACTTTTTGATTTGTTTAACTCGTGTGTTAGTTATCAATGTTGCCTAAACATCTAATGTTGTCATGGGCTTTTTAAAACTTTTGGAAAATGAGAGAATCAACTATTGTAATTAGTGAACTTTTCACATCGGATGAGTGCTGGATTTTTACAAAGAGGTATGTACGCTATGCAACCATGCATCTCTTCATATCCTTCTGTTGGTACCAAAAAATACAAAACCATGAACATTAACATTCACCGATTTTTGAACAGAAACACAAATGACGTTAAAATATCACTAAAGCAACATCAAAATAGACGCAAAACAGCCCAAAATCGCCCCGACTATAGCTGCTAAACTGTCCCGAGTTAGCCTTTTAAAACTATCTTGAAACAAAACAAAAAATAAGTATGACAACATCTACAAAACCAAACCCAAAATAATTAGACCATCCCAGGCCACTCCCCTATAGTGATGTATATTTTGACTTGCAACACCAATAGCAGGAGGAAGCCATCATTGTAAAACCCATTTGGGACTTCTTCACAATGTACTGAATTACCTGTTATCATTTAAAGCAAGAAGCAGATATTAGGGAAATTGTATAGTTGGATATTATGACGTGAACTGGATCAAAGAATTTAACAGAAAATAAAGAAGCCAAAGCCAAAGTCCATCTTGTGGCAAGAGCACCACCAACATCTCTCTATAAATAGTGGCTAGAGCACCACCAACATCTCCAACTGTGTACTTGCTTAATTTCTTTAATAATAGTGGCTAGAGCACCACCAACATCTCTCTATAAAATTGTTTAGTGTTTACAATCGAGTCTGCAGTATGTATTATCAAGGCCTTTTCTAACACAACAATACAATAAAATACCGAATCATTATCAGTTTAACCTGCAACAGATAAAAGACCATATCATTAACTGTTTCGTTAGTTTTAAAAAAAAAAAAAGATAACCACAAGGTAATCTGAAACTAAACTTATTTAGTTCCTAGTAGTATATTCACTATCTGCTAGATACCAAACGGAATATGTATCTCCATGGTGGTGTAATATTATATGCGATGATGAAAACATCATCATCTCTTCACATCAAAAAATTTATATATTTGGGATCTAATTGTAGTAACAACTAAAACCCACATGAATGGCATATGAAGAACAAGCATCCCCTCTAATATCATCTATGCATGGCTGCAAGTTAGGAAATGAATCAAGCAACACGATTGCAACTTCATCTTATAGCACTTCAAAATGATTGAATATTTACCATGATAAGGGGCTTTCCAGGATCAGAGATTTGCATTAATTAATTAATATCGACAAAGAAAGACAAATCCATTTAACCTTAGAGACCTCCACAAACAGGCAGCAGGCATTTTGCTTTTCCTTAGATTCTACCAACTTAGCAAACCAATTGAACCCCTCATCATGAGTATCTACAATCAAGATGTCCTCCTTCAAAAGATCATCTTGTGAAAACTTGTAGACTTCCTCCATCTGTAGTTAAAAGTATATACATAATTTATCATTCATTCATCAAAGGATATTGTCAAGTACACTGGATATGGGAAAACTCAGCTTAAACTTTCCAACAGATCCACAAATTAAGCATCAGAAGAGGAGAAAAAGTGTTTTGACAATATGACTTATAAGTATGAGATAACCATCCTCTAAAAATGAAAATAAATAGTTAAAGATATTTGATGGTTTTTCGTGTGCTACTGGTAGTGAAAACCAGGATGTTGAGTTCTTTCTTACTACTTTTGCAAACTTTGCGTTTGAAGAATGTTGGAGAAAGGAAACTAAACTTAACATGAAAAAAACTTTGAATAATGTTATTTTGTTAACACAACATGATAAAAACATTAGTGATGAAGACCTAAAAAACATCCTACTTATTAAGAATGTTCATAGCTATGTTGTGTTGCTAAACAGTACTCTTGTTTTCACGTCATGTGAATAGTGATGAACCAGACTGAAGAACACATTCATATGAATTTAAATATGGTTCCAACCTGAAATAATATCATCCATAACTTTCTCCTTGCATTCTTCCAGCTCTATGTTAGTAATCTGCAATGAATGCTTGCAAAATGATGATGTTAACAAAATAAGTCATTCAACATAATGCAGGTTGAATTGGTTAAACCCATTGCTCTTATAATTTCTACATGTTTTATACAAGACCAAATATCATTAAAGAATCAAGTACCATTTACAAAAATCCATCAACATCGATCAAAAACTTCCGATCTAATACATCTTGAGTCTCCTAATAACAACTCACAAGTTGATTAGATGCTAAATTATATACTTTGATTAGATAACCACATCACTGCAGACCCAAAAAGAAGCCATTTATATTTTATATACAACACAAAAACGTTCAAAAATATTGTTATTATATAGACAAACCCAAGCAACAACTGAGTTTGATCAGTAGTAACAAACAAACAGAGAAGAAACACAACAAAAATTAACTCCCCCTTAACATACACCTGATCAAACTCCCCCTTAACTACTGTTGATCCTGTCTTTCTTTTTAATTATATACCCCAAGACTTGTATGTCTCGGGTTCCTAATTCACGCACACAACTTATATACATACATATATATTATCAGCAACATGGAAACAGGATGATTGAAGGGTCAATTCCAAGCTAACATAGTCTAAAACTCCTTAATGATGGCTGCTGATGGATCTTGCTGTTACTACCACCAAGACATGCAAGTCTCGGGACCATTTAAATCAATTCCATCAGCAGCGATTATATATCTATATGTATCTATATTCAGATCAGAACAGAGAAAATAAGGATCAATAGAGTATTGATGAAGAACAAACACACCAGCACACCCACATGCTACACCCCGAACCTGTATGTCTTGGGGTCTTATTTTAAAACACAGCAGTAGTCATATGTATGTATATGTAACAGTCATATGTATGTATATATAACAGGTCTAAACAGAAAGTAAGGATTAATGGAGAAATATGTTGAGAATCAGAAACTCAAACACACCCATGGTTTTCATGTCTGAGACTCTATAAACTCAAAATCAAGTCTCTGACTTGTAATTTATCTTTGGAATTCAACTCTAAAAATTGTTATATAATCTAATTGGACACATGATATGAGCATGCATATGATTTTTGTGAAGTTTTATGCAATATTTTTGTGTCAATTTCATGTTTATTTAGCAGCACATTCAAGCTGGAAAATTTTTCGAGGAACCGTAGTTCCTTCACAGCAACACATCTCATAAAGATTGGAGGGAGGAAACTTTGTCTTTAATGCCATAATTATGAACTTAAAATTTCCCAGCTGACAAACAATGGTAATGATTAGTTGGTTTAATGGGATAGTATTAGTTAAATTAATCAATATGTCAAATATAGGTTGTTTTTGGTGATAAATATGTACCTATCAATAATACTGGTAGACAAAATTAAGAATCAAATTTCTTACCGTTGGGAAAACATTGTTGAAGGTGACTGATCCTGTGATTTTTGTGCGAAGGCCTCAACATCAAAGGTCTTTTTCCAATGCTTGTGGATCCTCATCACCCTGTATGAACTTCTTTACAGTTATTCCAAATTCAGTTTCCAAAAACAAAAGTAACTAACATGAAACCAATGCTTTTTGTAGGCTGAATCCAGAAGAGGAGGCAAATATTATTAATTGGTATAGAATACAAGAATCCTATTTTGGTGACATAACTAAGAGAAAACCATTAGCAAATAAAACTTAAACTTAATCATTAAAAAGATGATTAGAATCGATTTTTTTTTCTGAAAAATGTTGCTTACATGGATGATGAGAACAGGGCACTTCACGAATTGAATTTTATCAATGTTCCCGATAATATATGACTATGCAAAACAACAGCTCTTAATCGAGGTATCACAGTTGGGCCACTCCCGACTGATTGACCATAAAGGATGATATCTTCTTTCTTTGTATTGTAGCTCTCCTCCAAACATTTGTATGCAGCTTCAAAATTTGCCGACGTGTTGTGCTCACTTGGCTGCAAAAAAAAAACCAAAACATAACATACGTTTTAACATTATAGCGACATTTTTATTTAAGAAAATTGGGGGTCTTTAGAGAAGTTCATATGATTTAAACAGAGAACAAAATATAAAAAATGAAATAAGTATACCAGAAGCTTCTTCGATGGCTAGAAGGGTAGAGAGATCTTCGACTGCTTCGATGGCTCAAACCAGAAATGAAAAATCATATTTGGGTTCTTCAAAGGGAGTGGTTCTTGGTGAATCGACGTGGCCGGTGATCTTCGACGGCTATAGGAATCTGATGTAGCTAAACCTTAATGGATCCGGTGTGGTTCTTGATGGTCTAGATCTGGTAACTGACAGAAATAGAGGGGTAGAGAGAGAGAGAGAGAGAGAGAGAGAGAGAGAGAGAGACAAAGGTTCCATTGTTACGGTGGGGAAGGGTTTGATGGCGAAGGTGATCGTGGTTCTCACACCTACTCGATCTGGTTCTTGGGGAGAAGGACGGAACTGATTGAGGCGTTCATGGAGGTGAAAATGATGCGTGGGGAACAAAAAAAGCAGTTGTCTTTCCAATGCATAATGTCATACCAATTCTCAAGAATTCAAATTTTTTATAATTAGGTCTGATTTTTTAAAACATTCGTTGCATTAAAGAGTTGTTCACCATGCATCACTACTTGTAAGTCTTAAAATTCAAGACTAAGCATTATATGGTTGTACATTGAGCATCGTAACTTGTAAGCATCTAAATGCTTTATTAGTAGTAAAGATATATATATAGGTTCAAATGAGTACCACTAGTTTTGCGGAGTACCGGAGGTACCTCGCTTAAAACCATTTTGTTTGAAATTTTTTTTTCATAATCATGTTTAAATTAATAATACAAGACTACTTGCAAAAAATCACACATAAATACACATTAGAACTATGTGAAACGCGTGTGTTCACATGAACTGTACTGTTGTGAACGTGTGTTCACAACTAAGCATGTTCACATGAATTTTTTCACGTTCGATCACATGACTTTTAAGATGCTAGAAAGTGTGAATGTATATAATTTTTTACGAATAACCTTATTTTATTTGTATCTAAATAAATATGAAAAAAATTCAAAAAAAAACTTTTTTCAGAGCAAGTTCACATCCGAAACCCGTGTGTTCACATGTATTCACGGTACTCTGCATTTTTTAGGTATTCACACGAACCACATATATATATATATATATATATATATATATATATATATATATATATATATATATGAAATTGTCAAGAGTGTGTGTGTGCTATGCACACAACAAAAAGCAAAAACAACCTATCCTCTTTCCTTTTAAGCACCTTTTCTTTATTACATAAAAAGAGTATGTGTGTGCAATGTGTGTGAAGGTGACAACATTCGTTTTTTAATCTTTTTCTTTCTATACAAATACATATGCTTAGTGTGTGATGTGTGTGTGTCGAATTTATAAAACAAAAACAGCAGCACCATTAAATCTTATATATATAATCACATGGTGCTGTCTTTTTACTTGCATACTTTCACATTTTTGCATAAGAACAATTGTATGTCATCATTTAATAGATAATAAGGTTTATGAAATGATTGATCGAATGACGTCCAATTAAAATGTATCTAATTGTATTAAATAGAAAACGTATGAGCATATAAATGAGATCATTTACAGAATAATGTCATTTAACATATGTATATGAGGATTAAGGAATAAAATACATTTTAAAGCATATTATGGAGTGCCATGATCATATATAAGTGAAATTATATAAACATTCAATTAGATACATATTGGTATAATAATATTCATGAAAATAAGATATGCATTAATGCCATGAATATGAACAATTAAGTGCATGGGTTATGAAATAAGGGCAAACGACAAAAAATAGTAACAAGTTTTGACATTTTTATTATTAATAGTAACATTATTTATTTTTTATCATTTATAGTAACAACTTTTTATTTTTCAATCAATAATAGTAATGAGTGACCTGCAAACTTGTTTAGTAGGTCACCAACAACTTTTCAGTTATCAAAAATAGTGACAACTTTTCATATTTTTATCAATAACAGCAACATATCAAATTAAACCAAACTTTTTTATTTTTTAAGTTAATCTAGGATCTCATAAACACCAATATAAACTCAATTTATGTTTCAATTTATTTAATTACATTACTACTATCTTTAGTGACTATTTTTTTAATTTCATTAAATTTATTTATCTACAATTTTTATATTTTCATAACCTTATAAATTTCTAATATTTACTCAAAATATTTATTTACGATTAGATAATATTTGATTATTTATTCACAATTATATATAATATGAACGAAAAAAATACTACGAATCATTTCAATTTCACTTTTCCAAAACGAAAAAACTATAAATCATTCTATTTTCAGTTTTTCCCAACAAAATAATATGAACTGTTTTGGTTTTTTAGTTTTTTCGATCTAAATGGGTTGTAATTTTTTATATAAAAAACTAAAAATAAAAATGGTTGCAAAATTTTTCAAGCAGAAAAACTACAAACCACAATTATTCATAATCTTTTGTGTTGTTCAAAATTGTAACACCCCGTCTTTGAGAAGTATTACGTGGATTTAATTTATTGGTTGATTAAATTATTAATATTTCGTTGTTAAAAACACAGAAACAAATGAGTTGCAATTATTTTGTACGAAAAATCAAAATGAATTATAGTTTTTTGTAGAAAAAAATCTAAAATATGATTGGGTCGTAGTTATTCATTCGGAAAAGCTAAAAGTTAAATGATTTGTAATCAATTTCGTTTAGAATTTACTAAAAGCCGATCAATTTGTAATTTTTTTAATTCCAAATGAAAAGTACTACGAATGAAAAAGTATCGCGACCCATTCAGTTTTTAGTTGACTCGTTTTGGTTTTATAGTTTTATGAATGAAAAATATAGAGACTCGTTTTGATTTTTTGTTTTTTAAATAAAAAAACTATGACCCATTTAGATTGGAAAAAACTAAAAAAAAGAATGATTTGTATTATTTTATTCGAAAAAACTAAGAAAATGATGGTTCGTAGTTTTTTAGTTGGAAAAAGTAATAATTGAAATGATTCATAGTATTTTTTTCATTCATATTATATATAATTGTGAATAAATAATCGAATATTATCTATCCGTAAATATTCGGAATATAAATTTGGTTTATTTTGGTGTTTATGAAATATTTGAAAACTTAATAAAATAAAAAAAATTATGTTTTAATTTGATATTTTACTATTATTGATAAAAATCTGAAAAGATGTTACAATTTTTTATAACTGAAAAGTTGGTGACCTGCTAAATAGGTTTGCAGGTCACCCATTACTATTATTGATGGAAAAATAAAAAGTTGTTACTTTAAATGATAAAAAATAAATAATGTTACTATTAATGATAAAAATGTCAAAACTTGTTACTATTTTTTGTCATTTGCCCTATGAAATAATGACACGTATAAATATGTTATAAGTCGTATAAATCACTTATGTACAGTGTTTAGTGTTTAATTATGCATTAAAGGTCATGCACATATATAAATTGACTATATGGATCATTCAAATGAGATTGTAACATAAATATGGCACGTTTATGTAATAATATGTCATGATATGCATTCATATAAGTCAAAATGCAAGTAAAGTCAAAGAATGACTTAATAGATCACACATGTCCATAAGATGCATAAAAGCACATAAAGTCTTTTAATATGTCAAGCTAAAGTCGATCATAAGCCTAATTGTGATTCAACGAAGTCTGAATTGACATGATACATCAATAATGCAATAAGTCTATACATAAGCTTCAGAAAATCCAAGGATGCAACATAAATACACAAATGTGTTATGTAATGTCATAAAAGCTTATGTAACTTGAATTGTCATGCAAATAACAGGTTCAGCTAAATCTGAACTGTGTTATAAAGTCAAAGTATGTAAAGCCAAGCCAGAAAAGTCAAGATAAAGTAATTAAAGTCAAGCTCAGTCAATAAAGGCAAGTCAGAGCTAAAGTCAGTAAAGTCAAAGCTAAAGTCTGTAAAGAAAAGCTGAATCCTAAGATAACTCGGGTGGTGGATATAATCCGCTTGCGAAAGTCAAAGTCAACAGACTTGCCTTAAAAAGTAACTATGAGTTATAGATATAACTGTATACATGTTTGTCTTCTTGTGAGATATATTGTTGTTCTAGATTTATTTGAAAGTCTATATGCTCAGCTAGAATGTGACCTGTGCACACCTTGGTACGGTGAAGCCCTGTAGATCATGATAGCTTTTAATTCTTCATCCTGCACACATGTCTTTATAGTCTGAATTAGTCTTGGATATATATTGTTGATGCTATCTTGATTCATTACTTCGTATGCGTTCAATTATTTGCCTTGATATCAATGCTTTCATATGCTTCCGCACAATTCAAGTCTGAGTAAGTCTATGTCAGTCTATGATTAACTCTACTCCGATGTTTGCACACGTTGTCTTACTGGTAGCTAGCCCAGTATGTGGCTGATCCCCACAATTAAAAGCGTGTGCGTGGGATTAAACATCATCCGATCTTAAGTCCTATGTCTCACAATGTCTGGCTGATAGCGGTAGTCATGTCAAAATCGCGCTTAAAGTCAAAGTCAGAGCTTAAAGCTTAAAGTCAAAAGTCAAAGTCAAGTCTCCGCATAAAAATTGGCATAGCATGTTAACTGTTAAATCTATAATCTCAATAAGCACCGCTTACAGTTGTTGTCGAATCTTTTTACAGGTTTAATCAAAGGAAAAGGTCCAGCTGAGCCAAGTCCTTAGGATCTGCAAGCCCGAATTGGAAGTCACTAGACCACTACTTCAACTGAAATTGGTATCGAATATGAATGATTATGGTGGTGGTTTGGGTAGAAGCAGTGACATGTATTGTGGTTATGTACTATATAGTGTCCTTGTGCCATTTATAGTTTAGTTTTAAACTTATTGTAAAATAATCCTAATTTCTGTAATGACTTAATTCCGCACTTTAAATATTATTTTTAATTTTTAGTTTATCTTACTAGTTTTTGTACTTAAAAAGAAAAACAAAAGAAAAAAGAGAGAAAACCATAAAATTTTCAAAAAAAGAGAATATTAAAAAATGAGAGAAGTCTTAAAGTCTTAGGTTCAAAGTGACGATATTTAGCACAGTCTAATAAACTCTAAGTGTTAAACTTTCACACATAATGCACTATAAACTCAAAGTGATATACATATTCTTGTCTGATATGTTGCTAGACATAATACATGAAGGATTTCCTAAAAGCTAATAAAATAATCAAGGAAATGTCATATGTGTAACTAAATTAGATGTATGACCAAAAGGTCTTAATTTCTATGTTAGAGGCTCACAACAATACTTATGAATGAGGTATGCAAATTAATCTGGGGTATGTATGGCTTCATCAAAATACATCTTAAATAAAGAGCAAGTTTTGAAATGCAAAGGAAGTCAAAACAAGTCACTTTGTTGTACGTGAGTACAGACCTGTCACTGCTGTTTTGACTTAAACTAGCAATATATGTCGCTTTGTTGTACGTAAGTAAAGACCTGTCACCGCTGTCTTGCTAACATAGGAGGAACTCTAAGACAAACTAAGACACTCTGTTGTATGTAAATACAGAACTGTGTCCGATGTTTGCCTTTTAAAGATAATTTGCAAATACATAATCATTATGTGTATGCCTTGATCATAGAAGTATGTCTAAGTATGGGACACGTAAGGTAATTTCTTGATAAATAAAAAGGCCAAATGAAAATCCTAAGTGTTGAGTGTTTAAGTGGAAAAACATACCGACAATCGACTTTGAGTATATGTTACGACAAACAACCAAAGGAATAAAAAATTCCAAAGTGTGAAAGTGCAATACTGAATGTGCGTTGACACTGCTATCTAATTTTACTTTATCTTATTTTATTATAGTTTATTTTATTTTATGTTTAATTTTAAAATTTAATTTGGTTCATTTCCTTTTATTTTATTTTATGTTTAACATTGCCGATTTTGAACTTGTTCTACGTGTCTTGAACTTAATCTACATGTCTCGAACTTGACGGGTCTACAAACTTAAACAAGTTCGTAGACTGACAAGTTTGAAGGTATTCGAATTCGCTAATAACTTCGAGGGTCATCAGATTGTTCGAACTTACGCAAGTTCGAAGGGATCTTTTGAAATTCTCGAACTTACAGCTAAGTTCGAAGGTGTTTAAGTTCGTTCGAACTTAAACAAGTTCGAATCACTTCAAAAATTTTCCAAAATTTAATTTTTCAGTTTTTAACCGGTTGCTGTGTGTGTAGGATTGGCTGATCGTGCTTTCTTCAACAAGCATAATATGACCATCAGCATAGACCTCCAAGCGGCAGAGGCGTAGCCTGACGGACAAATTTTGGAATTTTTGACTCGATCTAGGGTTGCGTATGCACTGATTCACAATCCTACGCTCATACTCCAATACATCCACCAGTTTTGGGGATCCTTACACGTCGATAGTTCAGTAGTCCCTCCGCTTTTGAGGGCTACTAGCCAATGGACAACCGATCTCGTTTTCAGCAGATAATCTATGGGAAATTCTTCAGTTGGGCTCGACAGATCAAGAAGATGGACCGATAGATTTTCCTGTAGCTATAAAGCAATCGGTCTTCCAACGAATGGGCTATGCTCAAGATTTTACCAAAGCATCCTATGTGAAAAGTGGTCTAATAGGACAATGGAGATATTTGATGCACGTTATGGTGGTTTGTTTCGCACCAAATAAAGCAGGTTTTGATTTGATGATATCCAAGCTTCAATCAGGGATGATCTCATTGGTCTACAATAAGCCATTCAGCTTCACGGGCTTTTTCTTTGGGGAATTTGTACACCAAATAACAGCTCCCGCCTGTGAAAGATTTTTTCTTTACCCCCGATTCGTGATGATGATCATTAGGCACTCTTTGCCGAATCTACCTCCCATGCCAGAAGTCGTAGTTGTGGTAGCAGTTGATAAGCACATCTTTGCTGACTGCCAAACACAAAATTCTAGAAGGGCAGAGCAAGTAAGGCCCTAGATGACTCCTCTTTTCGGCGCCATTATAGATCCAGAGTGTGTGGCACCGAATGCCGAAGACTGGAAAGTAAATGAGCCTCAACAGCAGGCACCGGTTGCACAGGAGTAGCCTTCTCCAACAACGACAGCGGCAGCTGAGGCTTCTACAACGGGACCCCAGGCTGATCCGATTCAAGAGACATTGGAGGAGATCTTTGCTCAAGGAGGAGCAGCTCAGGAATCTAATACTAAGGAGTTGATCAATGATATTCTGCAACCACCAGCGGCAATGGACGATATTTTTGAAAGATATAGAGATATACCAGCCCGAATCATCGAAAGTGGCTGTAGAGACTGCGTCTAATACAGACTCAGAGATTGTGTGAGATATGAGGGAAGCAGTGAATTCTTTCACTGAGTTCGATACACATGGCACTCGACTTATAGTTCGTCGACAAAAAGTTCGTCGTCCAGCTTTTACTCTTCGCGATGAAGATGAAGGAGACGGAGATTTTGTAATCGAAGAAGATGCGTTGGTTGCAAGGCAACAACGGGCCAAGCGCCAACGCCTAGCTCAATAAGGCTCGTCCACCTCTACCACCGCTCCATCTACATCAACCGCCGTTCCATCATCATCCACTGCCACCACTCCATCAACAACGACAGACGCCTAAGCCTTCAATCAGCTAAAAGCAAAAGTTGACTTTCAAACAGTCCAAATATTCCAGCTGTCAAAGGCCGTCAATGAGCTACAGCAACACAATGACTTGTTAGATCAAACCAACGCAGAGTTACATAAAACTGTGGCGACTTAACAAGACCAGATAACTACTCTACAGGCCCTCATAGAGCAGATTTTGAAAGATCGTGCTGCTCAGGGGGAGAGTAGTTGTAAAGGTGATGAGTTGAGGGGGAGTAATAGAGAGGATGAAGGAGACGGCCCTGGTGCACAACAAAAGACAGTGAGCTAGTATATCTTTCTCAACAGACTTCTCAGCAAGCTGATTTGCAGGGGGAGCCTGGATCATCAGGCTCAGGCTCGGACAATGATAAAGTCAAGGCTCCCGAAGCTTCAGAAAGTGTTCAAGACGAAAAATTTTTAGCCTTGGCCGGGTTTGAAGATGACGATGTAATATTTGATTTTGAAGATGACTTTAATTAGGAAGAGCTTGAGGAAGGAGAATTTATTCTAGAAGATATACCTCATTGGAAGTCAGACAATGAGATTGTGATGGATGAAGATGACGACGCTGATGAGATAGTGATTCAGAAGCAACCTATCACAGAGGTATATACAACTGAAGATCAGAGTGAGATAGACATAGAAGTGTTTAAATTTGCCCTAGATGTTGAATCATAAACTGAAATGCCTGATAGGGAGCTTACAAAAGAAGAAAAGAGGAAACTGTGCTTCAGGGCAGAAGAAAAGAAAAAGGACTTGGATATGAAAGAGAATATGAAGATGCCAAGTCCAGGGAAACTATCTGGAAGCGTACTTAGTTGGTTCTTTGATAGAGATCTGCAGTTTTTCATTCTAAAGAGGAAAGATGGGCTACAGTATCTAAGAAGAAGGCTGAAGGACTTCAATTCTTTGCCAAAGTGTGAAATTAAAGCCTTAGCCTGGAAGGAGCTAATCAACATTGGAGATGACCCCTATGCTGAAGTCATTGCAAAGATCATTAGAAGGGAAAGTCGGTCTAGAAAGTTTGAAAGGCTGAATCCGAGGATAGGCAAGCGAGTAATGGACAACACAAGAATAGATCCATTAACTGGCACACCATGGATGTAATTGTATTACAAGCCTGTTAAGTGCCTAAAGAAGGTCCCACTGAAGAGTATGCCACAAGATGTTTTGAATAATTTGATGTGGTGGTACGTTGATAGTGAGACATGTGAGACGGTTATGGAAGATAAAGAGGAGAAGGTGATTTAGAGAGTATACGATCCCTTGCATCTTGTCAATCTATCTAAAGATGACATGTATAAACTTCATGGTCAGGGAATCTTTTTTGATGAGCATTTGAGATCTAAAGGCAGGAAATATCATAAAGTTGTCAAAGTTTGTGTCGAGCAGGGACTACATGCTAGTAGCAGTTTAAATAAGCCTAGTTCTGTATAGTAATGAATATCTAACTAGAAGCTATCGTCAAGGGGGAGTCTGTTGGTACACCCTGTGTGACGATAGCAGTCTAGATATGTAATAGATAGTCATATGTAATAGATAAGGCTTTATAAATACAAGTCATGAATGTTTGATCATGATTGTGTATGATGTTTACATTTGCATGTTAAGTTCTTGATTGTGAAGTTAACTTCTTGATTGTGAAGATAAGTTCTTGATTGTGAAGATAAGTTCTTGAATGTGAAGATAAGTTCTTAAGGCATAAAGCCACGAACTTAAGTCACACCATACGAACTTAGCTAGCCTAAGTTCGTAGGTTCTTAGGCTTGAACTTATAAGTTCGTGGGCTTGGGCCTGAACAAACTTAGGTGTTATAATAAGAACTTAATCAGTTAATTTTTATAACTTTCGGGAAAAACGAATTTCAGAGCTTGTGAAAGTGCACGTACGAGCTAGAAAGAGTTTTAGGAGCAATACATCGTGTGGTGTCGGTTGTTATATCGCTAGCATCGTGTTCGGCTCTGTGTTCCCCGTGATCGATCCGTTAAGCGTCTAACGAGGATTCCGCACTCGTTGGACAACGCCGCGCCTTGATCCGATCAGTAGACGTGGTGACCTTACATAAATCACAGTGAATGATATCAAATGGTGCAACAGTAGTAGACATAGAATCAAAAAATGGTAAATGTTTATGCTTCGAAATTTGGCATGAAACACAAAGAGATATTTTATGGCCTTTATTACAAGAGATAACGCAATTTAATCTAAGAAAGTTCAGAACAGGAGATCCCGAGTGACCCAAGCAATTATGCCATAAATCTGATGACGAAAGTGCGGGTGATGTTGTGGAGGTCAACGGATAAAGATCACTATTGTTGTTGTGGCGCGTACGAATGTTCCCAGTCTTGAGATCCTTCACAGAGAAACCGTTTGGATCAAATTAGACGGAAACAGAGTTATCTTTACTAAATTTTCGTACAGAGATGAGGTTTTTAATAATATGTGGACTATAAATGACATTTTGTAAGTGAAATGTGAGGAAAAGTAAGTTTGGCGTGGCCCGAACCTTGAATTGGAATGCTAGTACCATTGCCGATGAAAATAGAATTAATATGACTATTATTGAGAGGTTGGGAAACGATACCTGATTTGGAAGTGAGGTGAGACGAGGCACTGGTATCCATGTACCAATGATTTTCGATTGGTGGCTGAAGTGTCATGGCTTGGAACGCACCACCTAGATCAGTTGGGTTCAATGCGTCAAAGGTGGTCATGTGTGCCTGTCCATTTGAGTGTGGGTCGGGACGGGCATTTGGTGATGATAGTCCAGGGGGTTGTGGAGATGATATCCTTGGGGTACCCCAACTTGGTTGGGTAGGATATGGGCATGGTGGTGGATTCCACCATGGACTTGGTTGCCGAGGAATCCATGTTGAATAATTAGGTTGTGAACCGGAAAATTGGCGCTCATGTCCACGTCCTCTGGAGGGTGTACGACCACCACAACCTTGACCCCGACCACGATCGATGTTGCGATTCTGACCTCGATAATTAGTGGGAGGATGTTGTGATTCATTAGAGTCGGTGGCCACAAGCACAGTTGAAGATGAGGATGAATCAATACGAGCATTCAGTCATTGTTGTTCTAGTTGCAACATGCTGCGAGCAGTGTCAAAAGTAGGAAGGCTTTGGTTGATGAAAGCAGCAGAGGTGTCATATTCTGCTGGAAGGCCACAAACAAATTGAAGCACGAGTTGTTGTTCATTGACAGGACTATCGACATCGTTTAGTTGATCGGCAAGATCCTCGAGGCGTTGACAGTACACCTCAAGAGATGGCAAAGATTTGAGGGTAAGGTTGTTGAACTCGTGTTCTAAGGCTGCTGCTCGTGACAACAACCAGGAGGTCATCAGAGAGTGTCCCGTATATCCACTGGAGGAGATGAGCGTCAATTTCAGACCATTTAATGAAGGTGGGATCTGTCTTTGCTGGTGGCAGCGTACCGTCGACGTGTGCAAGAACCTTATACCCACGAGCATGGAGCAAAAATAGCTTGACCCACGAGGAGTATGTAACCTTGGTGCCATCAAGAACACGAATCTTATGTTGAATATTGGTAACAGTGTAGACGGGGTGAAGAGATGGTTTGGCAGCAGTGGTTTCGTCGCCGGCCATTGACGGAAAATTTGAAAAAGTCGTGGCTGTTTAGGGGAGGGAGAAAGAGGAGCAATTAGGTTTTACCCTAATGGCTCTGATACCATAAACGTAATGATTGATTGTCCTTGCTCTACTCACTAATTTAAGAGATATATATATGTACAAATATTAACAAACATCCCATGATTTAAGGGAAGAATATTGACTATCCTATAATACACAATATTGACTATGGAAACTATGATAGTGGTTATTACAGTCGTCTTTCTCCTCCTATTCCGTGTTCCATGAGATCCATCTTCTGTCTGGTTCCCTTGACCTTTGCATGTCCTTGAATTATGCCCTGTCTTTAAACATTTGTTGCATGTTACTGACTTGAAGCTCCTAGATAGTTTCCCACCACTTGCCATGTCTGCAGCCTTCCCTTGACTCTCAACTTCTTCAGGAGTCTTTCTTCTATTCTTCTTTGGCCTTCCAGCAGCTTCCATATTCCAAATGACAGCCACAACATGTTTACAAGGCATACCAGTTAACTCCCATCTCCTACAACTACATTCCCTATCTTTTACATCAACAATACATTGATCATTCTAAGGTCCACTAACCTAGTACTTATCCCCTCCATTCCACAACACATTGAAGTCTCTAGCCTGTTTTTTAATTGCATAAAATAAGTTGGTGACATTTTGTGTCAGTGGCCCGTTAGCTTTCTCAATCAACTTAAGTACATTGACTATCCTTTTCATCAAATACTCTCTTACATATTCTAATTGCAGTGATAATTGGTTTGTCACTACCTTCAACTAATTTACTATTAAAAACCTCACACAAGTTGTTCAATAGTATATCAGAATGATCCCTTCCTGCGTATATCAAAATAAGTACAATTATTAACACCACAAACCTATCAATAAATTTGGTTAACAGGGCAAACATACTTGTAAAGTGAGATCTACTCCACTGCTGGGATGGAATTTTGTTCAACCATTCATAACAATCCTTATTGAACACCTTCAAGTCATGCATTGCCTTCCCAAATTGAATGACAGTACAAGCTGTGGCACAACTCCATAACATATCCTTGTATGCTCTTCCCTTCCAAGATTGTTTCATATTCTCATGAATGTGTCTTAAACAGTACTGATGCTCGGGCACAAGGGAATACCTTGCTGATTGATGGAATTATACCCTGACATACAAAATAATACAATGTTAGCCAATAAGTTGCAAATTTAGTTGAATAATGTAAGAACAATAAAATCATACCTTTTGCCTGTCATTAATAAAAGTGAAGTTTGAATTTGCTGTCAAACCTAGATCATCACCAAGACATTCTAGAAACCATGTCCAAGATTGTGTAGTCTCAACCTCAACAATGGCATATGCCACTGGATAAATTCCATTGTTTGGATCCAACCCCACTGCAGTCAATATTTGTCCAGGGTAAGGGCCTTTCATAAAAGCCTCATCCAAACCCAAGAATCCCTCATACAAGCTTTTAAGTCTTGCTTCAAGGCACCCAATCAGATATAAACCCTTCTAAATATCCTTGTTGGTGCTGCTAGATCTGTATTCCTTTCAACATCAACCTTATCTGTAGTACCTGGGTTTGTTACTAGAAGCTCTTCAAGGTAGTCTCGCAACAAAGCATATTGTTGTTTATAATCTCCCATTAACTGATTACATGCTTTCACCTTTGCCCTAAAAGCTTTCATCCTTGAAAGCCCAACCTCAAACTGCTTTTGCATCAGATCCTGAATTGCCCTTACTGGTATATCTAGATTTGCTTCAATTTGATCCATTATTCGGTTTGAAAGGAAACCAGCTGTGCAAGCTTTAATTGACCTAGACTGGAGGCATATGTGAGTGTCAAAGAAGGTTTTTACCATCCATGTTTCTAATTTTGGTACCTTAGAAACGTGCAAAACCCAAGGAAGTTTATTCTCAGACACAAAGACATCTTTCCCTCATCTTTTTTTTGACTAATAGGTCCTCCAATTTATGGTCCACTTGCTGAATTAGTCCCTGTGCTTGACTCACCTTCCTTAAATGTTGGTATAGTGCCAACATAGATTGCCCTTACCCTTCTTTTATCATTCTGCACAAACTTCAACTCCTTCCAACTTTCTATTGCATGCAACTTTATCTTCTCCTTTATTTCCTTAGCCCCACCAAAAGTCTGGCCAACATAAAACATGGTTTTTACATCTTGGCCAACAGATCCTTGTTCCTTTCTTAAAGTCTTTGAAAGTCTCCTCCTTTTCTTTTTCCAATGGAGTCTCTTTATCACCTGATGCACTCTTAAAAGATTCGTTATTCAAAACTTCAATCTCTTGATTTTCCCATTCGGTACCAATGTAAATTCATTGTGGGAGGTTCCAAACTCAACATCTTAGTCTACATTTGCAAAGAAGTCCCTCATATCTACCTCTACATCATCAACAACATTACATGCATCAAGTATAAAATCACTGTCATTATCTTCATCATTCCCCTCTTCCTCACCACAATATCCTTGTTCCCAATTGTGTGTTGCCTCTACAATAATCATGTCCAACTCATCAACCTCCTGATTTCAACATTAGCATTGGCACCACTGAATGGATCAAAGTATATGTTAAAGTCAAAGTCAACTAAATTAAAATTCATTGCATCATGGACAGTTGTGTTCTCTCAGCTTGTTCTTCTTCTTCACAAACTTCAATAGTTGGTTCATCATGGACAAGGGTTCTCTCAACTTGTTGTCCTTATTCAATTGCAACACTTGATTCATCATGTACAATTGTTTCCTCAACTTGTGCTTCTTTTCCATTTCTAACAGGTGGTTCAACAACAATTTCAATAGGGCCATCATGATGGACAAGTTCATCATCATGGACAGGTGCTTCAACAGCAGTTTCAACAGGGGCATCATGATGGACAACTTCATTATCATGGACATGTGCTTCAACAACAACTTCATTCTCCTTCCATTCTAACATTAGCCTTTTACATGCTGCACTTTTACTTGCATTCTTGCCTTTGTCTTTCCTTCTCATATTCTTTAGTAAGCCAGTTTCATTTGGTATCTCCATGCTCTAAAAATACCTCTATTAGCTTATGTTCAATAACAAACTTACTCATGATCCGAACATCATCATCATTACCTAATGCTCTTAGTCCAATGTCTAAGTCACTATGAGGTAGGTTAAACACATAGTACATTGGTATATCATCAGGGTATCTAAAATCCTTCAATATACTATCTAGTTCATGGACTAAAAATTCATCAGTATCTATTTTATCAACAAAATTTTGTTTACCGCCAAGATACACCCTATTTGGAAACTTTGTAAAGACACCCCCTTGATGAATCAACAAAGAAAACATGGTAGGATTACCGTCTGAAATAAATGACAAACAAAATAATGCAATCAGGGTAACAATAAAACTATTGTAGAAATATTGTTATACTACCTAATTAATGAAAAAAAATAGTATGCTTTACAAATTTCATCAACATTTGTCATGGAGGTTAACATACCATATAAAGCTTGCAGGTTAATTTCGTGGTTTCTTCTTCGAATTTCCCACATTGCTTACTCATGCGATGAAGCTCACTGGATCGTATTTCAGTTGGCACTTCGGGTTTAACTCGACTTTGGGGTAGATGATGATCGGATTGGAGGGAAACTTAACTGTGACTTGAAAGCCTACTTGAGTATCATGCATAAATGATTTGTAATATATTAGGGATGTAAATGACAACAAAGCCATTGCTTTTTCTGACTTAATGTTGCTCTTTAAATGTCCGTTTGTTATAGGGACTAAATCAGAACAGGTTTCCAAATTTCAGGACTGTCAGTGTACTTTAAATGAGCGAGGGACGAAAACCGTAATTTGCCTAAAACCACAGGGACCATTTGTGTAATTTACTCTAAAATGTCACTAAAAGTGTATCTTTGTCTAAAAATTGCTCATGAAAAATTTAGTGCGACAGTAATTGTTCTAAAAGCTCATAATTATAAGGGTAAATTACAAGTTTCGTCCATGTGATTTATTAGATTTTATGGATTGGATCTTTTAACTTTAAAAATTACACTGACATTCCTTGTGGTTGAAGGTTTGTTACGGATATGGTCTTTTGACCATTTAAAATGACAATTTTACCATTACTTGTTTAATAATTATCAGAGTTAATTACAAAAATGGTCCTTGTTGTTTGTTTTAAAAGTTGGATATCGTCCCTGAACTTTCAATTTTGTAGAAATGGTCATCATTGTTTGATTGCAATTTTGGTCCATCGGCCTATTAACTTTTCTAATATGACCGACCAATTTACCCTTATTTTGCTGGAAACCACAAGGACCATTTCTGTAATTAATTTTTTTTAGCTATTTTTACTCATAATTAAATAATTTATTTTTTAGTGTTAATTAACTTTAATGATTTATAAAAAAGAAAAGAATTGTTTTATTTACGTTGGTTCATAAATGATTTAAAATACTTTTGAAGTCTTTATTAAATTTAATTAAAGTGTAAACCTCTCAAAAATTATAATCAAAAAAATCATTTATGTTTAGAAATTGTTTATTAGAGGTTTCATAGATATTTTTCCTCTATAATTATTTATGTTGGTTCATACATTTATAATAAAAATTATTTATATTGGTCAAACCACAAACACCATTTATGTAATCGACTCTACTTTATTTTTTAGTGTTAACTAACTTTAAATAAATTTTAAAAAAATAATTTATGAGCCAACAGTTTAAATAAAATTAAAAATAAATAAAACTTAAATAAATAAAAATTTAACATTTAGTTTGATCGAGTTAAAAAAAATTCCAGATGGTCTAAGACAACTCAAATTTTTTTATTTAACGTATCGATTATTTTATCGTTTTAGTTTTTAATTACACCAAAAACGATTTAAAAATTTAGGTCCATATAGCATCTTTGAGATTCATGATTAACAACTTTAATCATCAAACTTTAGTTTCTCAAAACTTTACGTAAAAATCGAGAAATATAAATAGATCTTTAATCTTTTTCGTCTTTCAATTTGACTTTTAAATTTAATCCGATTAAATTGACACCTTATGTAACATCCCATTTTCGAGATAATTGCGTGTAATTATTTTAGTGGATATTTAATATATTATTATTGCGTGGGTCCAATAATAACCCGAGTAGTGGATTATACGTGTCGGGTTGCGAGTTACGTGTCCCCGGGTAATTAATTTAGTGGATTAATTATATATTTGGGTTCGTGGAATTAATTGGGTTAAGTGGATATTATTTATGAAATTGGGGTATCAGGTTCGGGTTATGGGGTTGGAACCCGTCTAAAAGTGGAAAGAATATATGCGTGCGTTTCTTTTCCTTCATTTCCTTATTTGGAAACCTAAAGTGTGTGTACATGAGTTTCAACTGCAAGAAAGCTCCTAAATCTGATAATTATTGCTGGAATTGATCTTCATCTCCATTGTTGTGTGTTCTTGAAGATTTGAGGTAAGGGTCCCTAATCTTGGTTTCAAAATTTAGATATGTGTTGCTGAAATTATGAGAAAGGGTATGAGATACGTGTATGCTGTTATATATGAGATATATAAGTATTTTCTTGGCTGAAATCGGAGGAAAAAGGGGTTTTAGCACCCTGGGCTGACCTGATCGACGAAGAAGAAGGAGGGCCAGACCGCCAGCGATCGCGGTCGCGATCGGGGGTCGTGGTCGCGACGGGAGGGTGGCGAGCGCGGGCGTGACAGGGGCAGCGTGGGCGCGACCGGAGCAGGGGGATCCGAGGGTTTTGGGCTTGGTTCTTGTGGACGTTGGGGTTTATTTGGGTATTTGGGTTCCGTTAGGTTTGTTTTGGGTCAGATTTATTGTGGGTCGGGTTCCATTTGAGAGTTTGGGTCATAATTCGTTGGGTTTTCGGGATATTGTCGGAATTGTTTCCGGGCCGGGTTTTGATCGGATTTTCGGGACTCGATTGGGAATTATTTGGGTCGGGGTTGATTTGATTTATTGTGAATAGAGTTTATGTGTCGGTTGGATTTGAGATTAACATTGTGGGATCCGTGTGTTACAGGGACAAGCAGACAGCGAGACGAGCCGAGTCGAAGGTTATAAATTCAGTGTGTGGGACCGATTGATCAGGTGAGTACCCGAGTCTTTTCCAAACGAGCGCTCCATTTTCTGAGTTGTGTCGTGTTATTTGCGTATATTGTGCTATGCTGGGTATGAGACAGGGACGCGGGCTTCAGGTATGATTCTATTCTTACATATGTGATATATGCGCATGAGATGAGATCCAGTCCGGGGTCCGTGATGAGTTCCATACGGACGGTGATTCGCGATGGGTTATCGCGCGGGTTGACTGTCCCTAACAGTCCTTGGGGCGTGTATACACGGCAGGGCCTGTAGCCGGTTCGCGCCCGTGCTACAGGGTTGTGGCTAACCACCGCGGCCGCGGTCGTTAGCTGGGGAAGGGTCCCCCTTTCAGTGATTCTGTGCAGGGCTTGGGATCTCATGCTATGTGTTCATACCTGTATTGTGATGATGATTGCCAGGGATCGAGCTAGAGATTGCTTTGCGTGAATGTGCTATGTGTATGTGTGTTACGTGTATTCTGTGCAGAGTCTTAACCCTCGAGTACTCACGAGCTTTCGAGCTTACGTATTCGAGTCTTCCATGTTCAGGGTATCAGAGAAGAGGTCGGTAGCAGTGCTGGTTGATTTGGGATCGAGGATTAGCTGGGAAGCTTTGTGTTAATTTTGTGTAATGACCTGACCTGTATTGTTATGTTTGCACCTTTTGGGTTCAAGTGATTAGCGGATATGTGTTAATAATATTATGCGAAAGTTTAAATTAATAGTGATCCGTGTTACCTTTCTGACATATGTGCAAGAGTGAGTTATTGAGATATGCCACCTGTGTATCGTATTGACGTGGCATTTCCGGGTTCGGGAGGGGTGTTACAGCATGGTATCAGAGCTTGTGGTTTGAAGTCTGAGTATCATTAGTGGATGCTTAACTTAAACCTTGTTTCGATCCGTGGGGGATCCATTGCGATTGATTTTAGTGGAATTAACTAACCTGGCTTAGTGTATAACGCTGGGTGGTCTATCTATGGTTCTCAATTGTTTCGGTTTGTGCAGATAGTCATGGCAGATCAGGGCGAGGGATCCGGCGCGGGCAAGCCGGAAGGGGACGAGTTCATTCGTAAGTCAGAGCTTCTGGGGGTATTGACTGAGTTTTACAGGCAGCAGAGAGAGCAGGAGCGGGAACAGGGTCAGAGTATGGGACCACGTGCTGGGGGTGGTCAGGATACGGGTGCGGGTGCCTCTTCATCTACGTCTCGACGAGGGGGTTCGTTTAAGGATTTCATGGCCGGGAATCCGCCAGAGTTTAGAGGTGGGGGTGAGCCAGGGATGGCTATGGCATGGGAGCGTGAGGTAGAGGCTGCTTTCAGAGTTGCACACGTGGAGCCGAGAGATATGGTGGGGTATGCAGCTTATTTGTTGAGAGGAGGGGCATTGCAGTGGTGGAAGTACATCGAGTCAGCTATGACTTCTTCTGCGACTTATGCGATGACGTGGGATCAGTTTAGAACTGTGTTCGAGCTGCAGTATATTCCCAGAGATGAGAGACGAGAGATGGAGCGTCGGTTTTTGCATCTGCAGCAGGGCGAGATGACAGTGCAGCAGTATGTGGACCAGTTTAATGAGTATTCGCAGTTTGCCACCCATCACATCGCCACCGAGCAGCGAAAGGTCGATGCATTCATTGATGGACTGCGAGCCGATATTAGAGAGTTCGTTGGGATGCACGAGACTCCTACCTTCGCCAGAGCGTTAGAGATGGCCCGCATAAGGGAGCGGGAGATAGCCAAGCAGAGAGAGGACCCATCCTTTCAGCGCAGGCGTGTGAGGACTCCCGAGCAGTCCTCGAGAGACCGGAGGCATTCAAGAGATGATTCCAGGGAGCGGCGTTCGGGTGAGAGTTCGAGAGAATTAATTGTAGAAATGGTCTCTTTAGTTTGCATCAAAATAAGGGTAATTTTGTCATATTAGAAAAGTTAAATGGTTGAGGGAGTGAGAGATCAAAATTGCAAACAAATAGTGAAAATAAGGACAATTTCTACAAAATTGAAAGTTCAGGGATCAAGTCCAAAATTTAGAACAAACCACAAGAACCATTTTTTGTAATTAACTCTAATTATTATTTATTTTGTTTTAATTGATATTTCTATGATTATTAAAAAATAGACTAACCCAAAAAATTAAAAATAACTGGTAAAATTAATTTAGTATATAAGAAATAAATTTGAATTATAAAATATTAATAAAAACAAATGCATAATAATTATTATTAAATAAAAACTAAAAAATAACGTTTTGAGTTTATATTTTTTACTTTAAAAAAAGTAAACCTTTTTTAAATCAAAAAAATAAATGTAAACATTGTCAAAAAGTTAAAAAAAATTTTTGACGTTTTTAACATTTTTACATAAACAAGTTTTTAACACTTTCAATAAACGTTTAAAAACATTTTTATAGTTTAAACATTTTAAAAACTATAAACATTTCGAAAAACTTTAATTGGCTTTAAAAGTTTAAAATTTTGAACATTTTTAAAAAAAATATTTTTTTAAATGTTTTTAGACTAGTTATAGAAAACTATCAAAATTTTGAAAACATCAAATTTATTTATTGTTCATCAAAATTTTTAATTTTTTTGTTTTATTGTTCATGAAAACGTTTAATTTTATCAACATAAAATGAAAAACGAAACCTAAAGTTAAAAGACTATTTTATTTTTAGTTTTTAATTATCAAATGATGAAATAACAATTTATATTTTTATTAGATATTTTAATCATTATTAAAAGTCATTTAACGTAAAAAGGATAAAAAAAATGAATACTTAATAAAAATAATTTATTTTATGATTTTTAAAAGGTTTACAATTTAATTTTAAAAACATTTTTATTATTTATTCGAAAGCCTTTAAAAATAAGTTATTATTTATTTTCGTGTGTTCTACACTAAATTAGTTTTACAGGTTTTTAAAATTATTTTGAATCGTTTTATTATTTTATAATAATAAAAAGGGTTTATTTAGAAAAAACAAATATGTTTTCACGTTTTTTGCGTTTTCGTCTCTTCATTTTTTTTTTTCATAAAAAACCTTAAGTTATTCTTTTCTTTTTGGTCTAGTGAAATTTGGACATTAGACCCCGGTTATAATTTGTGAACCGGGTTTTAAAAACTAAAATACCGGGTTTCAATGTCCAAATTTCACTAAACCAAAAAGAAAAGAATAACTTGAGGACTTTTATGAAAAAAAATAACATGGATGGACAAAAACACAAAAAACATGTTGGTTTTTTTCATAATAAACCCTAATAAAAACAACATTAATAATAAGTATTAAACTAGTAATGGTAAAATGGTTATTTTAAATGACCAAAAGACCATATCTGTAACAAAATTTTAACCACAAGGACTGTCAGTGTATTTTTAAAGTTAAATGATCCAATCCATAATTTTTAATAAACCACAAGGAAGAAATTTGTAATTTGCCTTAATTATAACTATATTTGACAAAGAGCTTTTAAAAGCTTTTAGAAGCTTTTATTTTTAAAAATCTCTACTAAATATCATCAAATCAAGTGAATAAAAAAGTCAACTGTTATTTCATGATATAAACTATGGAGTATCTATCTATATCTATTAATAAAAGAAAACGTCTAACGACACGTGTCGCTTTTTCATCCAATCAAAACTTCATTTTCCCGCTCAATTTTCCATATATAATTCACCTTAGTTAATTATGTAATTTATATTTAAAAATTAAGTAAAATTGAAATCAAGTATTACCTAATTTAACTCCTATAAATAAAAATAATTTTTTAAATGATTTTAATATCTTCCATATCTAACTTCTAATTTAGCTAACTAGACACTATTTCGTACATTTAAAAGTTTAATAATGTAGTATTGCTGATGAAATGTTTTATAAGTTCTTTTAATAAAACTAATTAAAATGTTTATGTAAAACTAATTTTTTTGAATTGTTATTAGTTAAATATAAATAAATAAATAAAAAGAGTTTTATAATAATAAAACATATTAGTACTATTCATACTATAATAAAAAATTTTTAATTATGTTCATAATGAAAGATAATAGTGTTTTTGTAACTTTTTTGGTAGAAAAATAAACAGTTTAATATGTAATTTACATTTGTATAGATTTTTAGCAAACAATTAAGTTATAAATTAAACTTCCACGTAATACGTGGGCTAACAACTAGTATTAATATAATGGCAAGTTAAGAACGTATATAGATGATATTACTTCTTGGTAAGAGTGTCCAAAATCGGAAATCCGAAATTTCAGATAGTGATTTTTACCATCCAAAATTTTGGATCCGGATACCGGATTATCCGAATATCCAAAAATTCATATTTTTTTTTAATTTTCTTAAAATTTAAGTTATATATTTAAATATCTAAAATACATATTCATAAATCCAAATACATAGTAAAGATAAATATATCACAAACTAAATGTATTCGTAATTATTTTACTCAAAATGACAAAATAAAGATTAAAAAAACTAATACACATAAAATATTAGTTAATAAATGGGGAAATTGCGCAAAAAACCTCTAAGTTGGATCATTTTTGCGATTAAAACCCCTAACCATTTTTCATTGCACAAAAAACCTTCAACCGTTTAAAACTTTGTAAATTTGGGTTTTTTTTTTAAATCTGACTTGCAACCGGCTAAACCGGTTGCAACTTGATGACGTGTAAAATTTTTAAATATATTTTTGCGTAAAAAACCCCCAACTTGTTTAGTTTTTTCAATTAAAACCCAAAATCAATTTTCGTTTGATAAAAAACCTCCAATCAAAAAAGAAAATTAAAATTGAGTCTTCACTTATTGCATTTTGATGACATAGATATTTATTAAAATTTTATTTATTAAACAAAGAATTCGTTTCCCAATGAAATCTCCACCCTTTAGGCTCTAGCGAACCTTACTGCTCTGTCTAATCATATTCAGAAGCTGAAATGAAACATAAATAAACGAAATTGAACATAAAACTGATCAAACCTAAAAATGCAACTCGTGTTTACAAAATGAAATCGATTCCATCGGCACAACTGAAGTTAAAATTCAAGATTAAACGGTGAAAGTTAATCGAACATATATACATAAAATAAACAACACCGAACATAAAGAGATGATAGATTAATCGGAGTTGTCGGAGGTAGAGGAGAAGAGAAACGGTAAATATGATTGTTGGTTAGAGGTGAGAAAAAAAAAAGTTAAGGGTTTTAATCGAAAAAAGCACAATTTTTGGGGTTTTTATGCAAATTCAGTTTAAGAATTATACATGTAGTGTCACGTAGGCGCCACGTAAGTCGGGTTTGCCATGTGGACGCCACGTGTGTGCCATGTAAGCATAACAACCTATTATAACAGGTAACATCCTAATTTCAAAAGGTTTTACCGGTTAGAGGTTTTTTGTGCAACAAAAAATGGTTAGGGGTTTTAATCACAAAAATGGTCCAACTTTAGGGTTTTTTACGCAAATTTCCCTTAATAAATCTATAATATCAAGATAAACTAAAAAATATATATTAGAATAAAAATAAACACTCAATATTATGTAAATAATCAATACTAAGATATATAAAATTTCAAAAAAAAATTTCTTTTTTGGATTTTCGGATATATCGGATATCCGAAAATTTGAAATTTCGAATATCCGAAAATCCAGATATCTAAAATTTCAAATAGTTTCAAATCAGATTTTCGGATGCTCAGATTCGAATGTTTATAAACACCCCTACTTTTTGGTAGACCTGGCAATTGAAGACACGAATACACGAGTTTGTGAGAGACACGACACGACACGAATACACGACACGAATACATCTTAAAAATTGAGATAAAACTTATTGTCATTCGTGTATTCATGTCGTGTCAAATTCGGGTCTGACACGTGAAAACGACACGAATACACGAATTGCCAGGTCTACTTTTTGGTGCTTTCAGCACTTTATAATTACACACGTAAGAGAATATTAAAAACATTCAATACAATGTTCATTTTCGAAGAGATTCTAATTATACTTCTTTTTTTTTCTTTTTTTTTTGAATGAAAACCTTTCTAAAATTTTGATATAGCATACCAGGAATACCAATCTTCATGCAGTATCAATAAAATGAATGATTTAATATTAGGGTTATATGTCAAAAATAACAATAATTATTTGTAGTTTACTGCTTATAAGTACATTATCTATTTTTTTTATAATTAATAACAACTTTTGTATTTTTTACTAGTATAACAATTTTTGACCTGGAAACCTGCTATAACAGGTTATCATCCATTAATAACAACTTTTATTCTTTTACCGATAATAACAACGTTTGATATTTTTTAACGATAAAAACAACAAATTTGATATTTTTACCAATAATAACAATATATCAAATCAAAACACTTTTATGTTTAGCTAATTATTATTTTAAAGAAACTAAATTTATGAAAATCGAAACAAATTCAAATAATTTCATAATCCATTTATTTGTTTAAACTTTGTTAGAGAAAAATCAAACGGAATGTCTGCCTATATAAGATACAACGAAAATATTTGTTATAAACATTAAATATTATTTTGATATGTCATATTGTCATGCATAACCGGTTTTTTAGGATACAATAGGAGCGACTAGTCAAGTGTAACATGAAAACGTGAAACTCACTTCATTTTGTATATGAGATGTCATATAAATATAAGGAATACAACAATATTTTTATTATTTATTTAATTGAACTGGATGAATAACATCATAAATAATTATAAATAATTAAAATTTTTTATTTATTTAATAAATAAAAGATAATGTTTAACAGGGCCGTCTCGTTGATTTTGGAGGCCCTGTGCAAAATTCATAAAACTTGTCCTTTAAATTTTTTTTAAATAGATATATATATAAGTTTACATAGAAAATATTATAAGTATCCAATAGATAACATTAACAATTAAAAAAAGCAACACATGTTATTTATGATTTATCCAAAAGATAGAAGAAATCCCATTTTTTGATTACCCTAGTCTGCAGCCACTGAATCGTCCCCCTAGTCGGCTAGGGCCAGGCGCACAGCTTACAGAATGTCAAGAATCAGTAGTACCCAATAAATTGGGCTTAAAATAATACCATTTTATAAGTCAAAATAAAAGTTGGGCTTACAGGTTACAAAAGTCAAGAACCAGCAGGCCCCAATAAATTGGGCTTAAAAATAAAACCATTTTTTGACTCAAAATAAAAGTTGGGCTTAAAATAAATGGAGGCCCCAAATTTATTGGGGGCCCTGTGCAGTGGCCCAGGCTGCACAGGGTATTAGCCGGGCCTGATGTTTAAAAATGTATCATCAATTCTACGGATTTCTCGGATAATAAAGTAATAAACAACGCTCATATTGACCAAAGCTTTGATCCGGTCCGCTCGGAAAAGTCACATGTACCAAGAAACCTTGAGCGAGTCAAGTAAGCAAACACTTGTGTTTTGTTTATTGAATTCTTATTGGTTATTATATTTAAAGAATCTATCTTGAATTCCTGACCAGATTCGTAATAGAATCATTAGGTAATAATTTGTTTTTTTTTAACAAAACACATATAATTTTAAAAATTCATAATGATAATAGCTTTTAATTAATAAATTAATATTTTTATCATAATTATTAGTTATTTATAAAAGTCAATCTTTTTAAATTATATAACTAATGTCATAATTAAAATCTAATAAATTTTACTCAGATATATATATATATATATGAACTAGTTATTGAAGACCCGCGCGTTGCTGCGGGGTCTAAAATATTAATTAGAAAAATAAATATAAAAAACAAATGAATAAATATTTTTTAAACAATTCAAATAATGAAACCCCACTGAACCAGGATCAAAGAGTGAAATTGAAAATCTGATATTGTGAAATATATCCAAGAAGCAGGCAAAATGATATTGTTAGTTGGTTCATATCATTGTTTTTTTTTAGATTTTGCAAAATCAAAATTACAAACCATGTCTTACTAAATCTGATCAGAATTTAATAATTAAATATTCAAAAACATAATTTGAAATTGTGACATTGATGAACTTTAATCACCAATTTAATTTGTTGGTTATACGATCAAATCAAATAAAGTTATAATGTTAATATCTCTAACACATCGATTAGGGTATGCCAACGTTATGATAGTAATGTTCAATGTTAAACATAATCATATTTAACACAAAACTTAACAATAGTCTTTTTCATACAATTAAACATAACAAAATAGTTTCAAAAGACATCTTCAAACATATGTATGATTAAAATCATAATATTAAGTGTGTAAGAGAATATTGTAATAATAAATGTTAAAAGATGACTAAATAAAGATTTATTAAAAAAAGAGATTAAATAAAAGATAACACAAAGATAATGGTGTATTATGAAAAATTTAAATTAAAAAAAAAACACCAACCAATCTTGGTCAGCCAAGTTGCAAATTTTCTTTGGTCTTTTTTTATACAATTAAACATAACATAATAGTTTTAAAAGACAACTCCAAACATATATATGATTAAAATCATAATTTTAAATATGTAAGAAAATATTGTAATAATAAATGATAAAAGAGAACTACACAAAAGTTTATTAAAATATAATGGTTAAATAAATGATAACACAAAGATAATGATGTGTTATCAAAAGTTTAAATTAAAAGAAAAAATCACCAACCACCCATGGTTGGCCACTTGGCTACACTTCATTGGTTATTTTCATTTGATAAATGTTAAAAAAGAACTAAATGAAAATTTATTATAATTAAATGACTAAATAAAATATAACACTAAGATAGAGAGTTGTATTGTGAAAAAATTAAATTTAAAATAAAAAAAAATAAAACAATTTCATTATATTTTGTATCGTGTATCTGAATAATAAAGTTTTTTCTATATAATTAAACATAGTATAATAGTTTCAAAAGACAACTACAAACATATGTATAATTAAAATCATAAATTTAAGTATGTAATAAAATATTGTAATAATAAACGTTAAAAAATGACTAAATGAAAATTTATTAAAATAAAAAGGCTAAATAAAATATAACACTAAGATGAGGGTGTATTATGAAAATTTTAAATTCAATTAAAAAAAAAAGAAAAAAAGAAAAAACCTCATTGGAAGAGACCATATGATAATTGTATATATATATATATATAATGTGAATAATTAATAAATTATTTTAGAACAAACTAAAACGAAAAAGTGGATAAATAATTCGAAATGGAAGGATTAAGTGGAGATATTTACAAGTAGTTTATTATTATCAAATATCAATGTGGACTAATTATAGTGGAGATATTTAACAAGTTGGTTTCTAGTTAGATAATTAAATTAATAGATTTTTAAAAGTTGAATTTTATAAAAACAATATATTCAAAGAATCGTTGACGAATCTTGGTCATAATGGTATGTAATTTAAATATTAGTTATTCGTTGGTTATCGATTTAAAATAACTCAACTGCTTATGTTACGTGCATATATTCGATGGGGGCAACTAACTTTCTTCACAATTAAAAAAATATATAAAAAGGTTGTGATATTTTGGTCTCGACAAAAACAAACGAAAAAACAACAATGGTAAAAACTCAAAGAAATAGAAGAGAGAAGTCATATCCACGAAGCTTGAAACTCCGATATTGCCACATCAACACCATTCTTGAATTCATATGGAGAGGTAAATGTTAAAATTGTGTTTGGAAATTATGTAGGATGTTTACAAGAGT
Organism: Centrapalus pauciflorus; assembly: GCA_020465985.1. Lineage (NCBI taxonomy): Eukaryota > Viridiplantae > Streptophyta > Magnoliopsida > Asterales > Asteraceae > Centrapalus > Centrapalus pauciflorus. The sequence goes on along the minus strand of JAANYP010006170.1, from coordinate 126,147 downwards.
TAAATTACCCTTGAATGTTGCCTTATAACATCAAATGATGATCTAATGTAACATCCTTAATTTTGGATTATATATAATGAAACAGTTAAGATTCAATTTATGTATTTTGATGGTTTGAAATCCAAAGTTAAAAAGACTCAGATAAAATGTGTTGGAAATTGTGTATGAATTAAGGAAGTTAAATTAAAATAATTAATGATGAGGGATCATCATTGTTGTTAGAGCAAAACTTCAATGAAATGGATATTTAAAAGATGAACGTCGAATGATGTTAAAACAATGATGAAAAGAACTAAAGAGTGAAAAGTTAAAATATGAAAATATAAGTTAAAGGGGGGTATTTTTTTAAATATGGTAAAAATTAGGTAAGGACAGGCCCGGCCCAGAAGGGGGGAGTGGGCTTCGGCCCAGGGCATAAGTTGTATTGGGGCATAAAATTTTTTTATTAATTATATAGGATTGGGCCCATTTGTTTGTTTAGATGTAGCTCATAACAGAATAAGCCATTTTAGTTTGCTGGATTAGGTTTTTTTTTCATCAGCCTTGCATCGGCGGTTGCCCTTCTCTCGGTTGCTGCGCCGATGTTGAAGCCGAAACGTCAAGCGTCGATGTTGATGTTTTTGGAAGGCTGGAAATTGGAAACGAAGCGTCAAGCGTCGATGTTGAAGCCGAAGCGTCTCTCGGTTGCTGCGCCGCTGCACTTGAATTCTTGATAGACGATGGCTATGGAAAATGAAGTTGTTTAATGGTTCGTCATGCGTGGCAGCGTGGCTAGCGTGGCAGGAATGGCCGTGGAATATTGCAATCACCAATCGACAATGCTCAATCTCACGATTCGTATTAGAGTATCAGGTGATTGATTTATTCGTTTTGTTGATAAAACTTGAGCAAATTGATTTCAAAGTATCAGTTCATCGATTCTTCTGTTCTTTAGTTCAGAGTATCAAATTGATTTCAAAGTACCAGTTCATCGATTCTTTTGTTCAGAGTATCAAGTTCATCGATTTCTTTTGTTGTTCATTTTCTTGATAAACCTGCAAATTGATTAAAAATTTTACCCTTTAGGTGATCGATTTCTTCACTTGTTTTTGCTTTCTTGGCTCTGTTCATCAATCATCACCATAGATTTCTTGGTTGGTAGGCTGGCAATCATTTTTATTGGCTCAGTTCATTGGTTTCTTGGCTCCATGTTCATCCATTTCTTGGCTGCCACTTGACAATTGTGTAAGCAGCAGCAAGGTTCAAGGAGTCAGCATGGCTGCAAGCTTTGGTCTCATATTGTGTAATTCAACTTCGCTGCTTCGATCTCATAATATGTAGTTTGAAATAAAAAAGCCAATCTGGTTTTCAACTTCGCTACTTCTATGTTCGAGTATTAGGTTATTTTACGGGTCTTTTTTGTTTGAATTGATTTACAATGTTTCCTAAAAAATTAGTGTGTTATTAGTTTTAGTACGTAGATGGGGCATTTTTCTATTATTTCGCCCTACGCACCAAAATCCTCAAGACCGGCCCTGGGTAAGGAATAAATAGAAGTGGTCGTTCATTTTGATGAACCTACTTTTGCACTCTAAACTTCATCTCTCACGGCTCACTCTCGCTCTACAAATCAAGAACACAATATTGTTGGAATTAAGGCTGAAAATTTGAAAATACGTTGTTAGGTAGAAGCTATAGCTACTGCAAACATCAAGTTGAGGTAAGAGTTACTTAAAATCACGAATTTGAGGGTTTTGGGTTCGGTTTTTTCGATAACCGAATCATAGGTCTCTGTTGAGATTGTTAATGCATGTTGTATTCATCAATTAAATGTTTAAATTGAGTATTAGGCAAGTTGTGTACAAAATTTCAGCTTCGATTTAACTCTTAAGTATGATTTTGATGTTAACTATGTGTTTTAGTGTGTGTTCATCGAACAGAAAACACAACTTAAATGGCCCGATTTTGGTACTTAAAAGATTAACTTGATGTTAACAAGGTGTTATAAGATTATATTTGACAATATACCGATAGATTTCAATCATAGGATTGGTACAAAAATGAATGAATAAAATCTGGAAATTATGAAAACTACTAAGTATGAACTTCGGATGAGAAGTTCGGGTGACATGAACTTCGGATCTGATGAACATCCAAGCGAACTTCAAATCATACCCGAAGTTCGGGTCAGTTAAACTTCAGGTGCCAACTTGAAGTAAAACTTTCTAAGTCAGAAAACTGAACTTCGGATTATAGGACAACCGAAATTCAAATCCAAAGGCACATCCGAACTTCGGGTGATATGTCAAAGAAATTATGAAGTTTAAAACACTACTAAGGATGGAACTTCGGACCATCCGAAGTTCGGGTCAATGTGAACTTCGGATGTGGTCCGAACTTCGGATCATTAAGTTGAAATTCAAAGTTGAGTTGTATGAAAACCTATGAAATGAATAAAAGTACATTGACATAACATGATCATTGTGGTGTTGGTTAACACACATTGAAGTTAAACTGCGATAAAAGCTCGTCTTGATAAGATAAAAGTCTGCTGGTATTGTGTAAGACCCTATGGTAATCTTCCAGGGCATCCTTGCTAAGTAAAATCACGGTGAGTAATAGATATTAATTGCTACATTTGTGTTCATTGAATACATACATGGGTTACCTTGAATGACATGTTCTAGTTGCTTCTGATTTGTTTGGCACTCTATGTGATTTTATTGTTATTTGATGCACCCTCGTACTCGGCATGTTTTATTACATTGGTAGCTTTCTTTTATTGAAAGTTTGTACATGATTAATTTCATAATATCTCTAAACTCTGGTGTGACTGTGGCTGAGGACTTACAAATGCAAGTCGCTCTTGTAAGGGACCGTACATCCCTTGGTAAAATTTAATTCCGGCCCGGTTGAACTTCTCTGTTCTTTAATGTTGAACTGCCATTATAAACTTTGAGATCCGTGCATACGGCACGAAGAAGCATCCGTTGCTCATAATACTATTGGTTGATGCATGAAACTTATGCGGAATTATATATCTATCTACTCACTAAGCAACTCTGCTTACCCGTTGTTGTATTACATTTTACAGGAAAGGTTTAAGCTCATATTGGGCCTTCATCTTATCTTAAGCTACACTTGAAAATTTTTGAGGAGTCTTAGCACTTGAGTAATTTAATAGTTTATGGGGAATGCATATGGAAATGAAAATTTTAATGTTGATGTAATAAATTGTAATGAATTTATAATTCTTTAGTCCTGTCCTTGTAAAATTCTAATTAACATGCTTTAGCTTTGATGTGAATTTCACTTCTGTACGTTCATATTATTATATGCATTCTTAATTTGGGATGTATGTAATCCTGGGTGACTAATGTTGATGAATCAAAGGATGAATGTTCCATCTAATTAATGAAAAACATTTTTCCTTCGAAGTTGTATAAAGTAGAGTATGTGCTACCATGCTACCTCCATTCGACGTCCATGATGCTACGTAGAGCTCTGATACGCGGTCGCATAGATGGAGGTGGTCAAGGGTAGCGTAGCAACTTCAGGGTGTTGTAGCCCAATAACCACAATACTGTGTCAGGTTAACTCACACTGCAACGTGAGGGAGGTGGCGTTAAATTCTACAAAGTATCAAAAAGGTAAGGTACGCGACAACGTGAAAAGTTATTAGGCTGCGTAAAAAAAATCCACGTGCACTTAAATTTTCAAAAATAGTTATTTGTGTAGAATTCATTCTAAACTCGCTTTTAGTTCATTTTCTAGTAACTAATATTTACTTGTTATTTTTCTCATATTTAGAAGCATCTGATGGTGCTAAGGAACATTAATGGTATTCAATGAAATTTTTTAGCGTTGTATCATATATATACATCAACGTTGAGGGGAATTACAAGTATTTTCAAGATGCATAACTCATTGTTATCTACACGATCATTTATATTGTTGTTAAATGATGATAAATTATTAACCATATATGATTCGTAGCATGTGTATTAATTACCTAAAAAAAAACTTCTTGAGCAGATTGAATTTGATATCATATGCCCAAATTGAGATGATCCTAACCTTATCATTGTAGCAACTTTGTGTACACTTCCTTGTGCAAGCATGCAGACTTGTAGCATATAACTCTTGACTTATTAGTTACTATTTATAGATGCTATTTTTTGTTACTAAAAATGTTTTGTCGCAGGAGCAGTTGTTGCTATTTTCAAACCTTGTATTCTCATTTGCTTTTGTTGATTAAATATTTTTCTAAACCATCTATCTTACGAGATAAGGAGCAAGATGGATCAAAGTAGTTCATAAGAAGTAAAAGCCACCCTCATAGCTTTTGAAGATATTTTCTATCTGGTATCATGATATTATCATTCAATAGCCATGTTATGTAAAGAGTGACTTAAACTACCATGTGAGTACTTATGTTTGAGGACTATTAAGGGGATGTTATAGTTGTATGATGTCTTGGTAACATTTACTATAGTAATTACACTTATGTAATGTTGTGGTATTTTCTAGAAATTGCAGGCATTACAACAATATAAAGGATTTCTTTTTATGGTGGCACAAAAGCTCAGGAATGTGATTCCATAACCAACATGTTTCAGCAACAACAATTGTGACTCTGCTATATACGGCTTCAACAATGGACCAATAGAATGTTGCTTGCCACTTTGTCGACCACGATATCGAACGATCTCTTATTTAGAAGTAGTACCCAAAAGTCAATCCATAGTGCAATACTCATATGTGTCTAACTAAGACAATATGCGTTTCTAGACAAGCAACCTAGTCAGCATCTGTCTATAATATGAGTCTGATTAAATGATGAAATTTCTCTTTATAATGAAAAGATGCCTTTGAATGCTAAATATAAACATAAATGTTTTTTTAATTTTTATGTTGTGTGACACCCTTGCCACAATAACCACAATCATAACACCCAGGATAAATCACCATACAAAAACCATTACATAATGATCTGATTACTTAATACAATGCGGAAGCCATAATATAAATAAATTAAATACAAATGTGTCATACACCATATGGTGCTACAAGGTTCCAACACTAGTCTACATACTCAATACATTATTACATCACCCAGAATAAATTACAACATTGGTCCCATAATTCATTTACCGATTGAGTTGTAGCAAAGCTTCCAAGACTTCACAAAAGACCAAACTAGAAGGTCCGGCAGCGGATTTTCCTTTTCCTATAAAAAGTGAGCAACTAGGGGGTAAGCAAAAGCCTAGTGAGTACAGAGATTACATATTCAGCGAATATTTATGCAGCACCCAGGGGTAACACCGGCAACACACACTATATACCCTCTTCGTACACGAAGTACGGAAACGAGCTACAGCTCCATCGTGCCAATGCACGGAATTAAGCATTCAATTGAGGCAGACATTACCATCGGGGATGCTACACCTGCCCATCTGGACCTCGGAGGGATCAACTCTAGGTCATATAGCCTCGGTAGCATCGAATTACCAATTATGGCTCGTAAGCCAAACAGAAGATGCACAACAAAGATCAAGACATGCAACAAGTAACAATGTGCATCTACAATTACGCAAGTCAGTAATTTTCCAATCGAAAGTGAAACAACAGGCCTCAATGAACGCAACTGACAATAAATAAATGCAGAAATATATAATCCTAGGTACTCACTGTAGGTGCGTTATGTAACCTCAGTTAATATTATTTCTCCTCGGGCTTTCAACTGGAATCATAAAGTACCCTACTGTGGATTAAGCAACACCACAAGGGACCTGTTAAGTCAGTTATAACAGAACATCATGTCAATAACTGTTTATTTCATAAAAACTTAATTTTATAAGTTTTACAAAAGTTGACCCGAAATTCGGATCCCCACCCGAATTCGGAACCCACCCGAATTCGGATTGCACTGTTCATCCGTTATTCGGATGTCATCTTGATCCGAATTTCGGATGCCTTGTCCATCTGAAATTCATGTTTGACTTGTAAATTTTCAGATATTTTCATCCGAAATTCCATCCAATATAACTATCATCCGAAATTCGGATGATCCGAGAAATGTTCTTCTGATCCGAGTTCATACTTGTGCAATTCTATTATTTTCCAGATTTTACTTTTTGTCAATTTGTGCCTTTTTTATGCTTGGAAACTATTGATATATGCATAAAAGTACCCTCTTAACACTTTTTATCTTAAACTTAACCATATATGTACCAAATCAGGCTGTCCATTTTTAACAACCCATCGAGCACCCATACTCAAAACACATAGTAAATTCCAGAAATCACACTTAAAGCTTGAATCTGGTGCTGAAATTTAGTACATAGATTCCTTAACACTCGATTTAAACATATCCACAATAATACAACACATGCAACAACATTTGAAACATGAATCTATGATTCAGTTTTCATCAAAAACCGAATATAAAAACTCATAAATCCATAATTTAAAGGATTCTTACCTCAAATCTTTGGTTGCAGTGTTGATAGTCTTTCCTTAGTAGCTAAATTCCAGAATTTCAGCTTTTGATTCCAAAGTTTTGATGTTCTTGAATTGTTGAAGTTGAGAGAAACCGTATATGTGTGTCTTTTGAGAGAAAATGTGGGTAAAATGAAAATGAAAGACAAAGAGTTTTTTTATTCACCTCTTTCAGCCTTTGGCACATTTAACCATTCTACTATCTGATTTTTCTCAAATAAAGATTCTATCTTTATTTTTATCATCACAAACACTTTTAAATAATTACACATACTTGTTAAATTGAAATACTTAAATTTCTTAAATTATTCAACATAGCAACCAACTTTTAATTATGCTGGTTCCTCTTTGTTATGCTCACTCAAAAGACAACAATGAGGATTTCTCCTCATTGATATCATTTTTAAATATGTGAAATGAATGAATTTTATCAAACCACAACAATCCATCAAAACACTTTCCAAATTATAGTTATGGGTTCTCACTTCCATTCCGGAATGGGAAGTGGTTGCAGACACTAGCCGGCAAGTCCGACATCTCTCAACATACTAACCGATGTCCTTCTTTAATCCGGGTCACCAGAAGTCTGCTTTCAATTCATTCTACATCTTTGTGCTCCTGGGATGTACGGAAAATTTCAACCGATGCACTTCCTCAATAATTACTCTTCTCATGCCGCCAAACTGCGGCGCCCAGATTGTAACACCCCGATCCCGACTGGACCGGCGATGTTAATTAACTACCTCAACTAACCAAAAACAAACTATAATATTTACTAAACTGTAAAAGCTTAACATAAATTTCGATTGATTTCAACTATCAAATTAAAAGATAAATTAAAATTAAACATTAACTAATGATCATGATCACTGATACTAAAAATACTAAAATAGCTAAATCTAAATCCTCGAATAGCGGTCAACTCTCTGCACACTGCCCATCATCACCCCTGAGTACCTGCCGGAAGAAAGAACACAGCATGAGCCAAACGCCCAGTACGGAGATCGATTACAAGAGCAACGAATACGAATTCAAAGACTAAAGAATGTTTTGAAAATAAGTTTCTTTAAAAGGAAAGTTTTGAAAATGGTTTTTCTTTAAAACATAAATATCCACCTCCACACCAGATCAAACAAAGAATATAATGGCTGAAGCAACAAAGGGTTGGGTTATGTTTACCGAGCGGCCTAACATCATAAACAATAATCCATCTCACAATCACTCTCAAGACTACACTGAGTCGCGCCACATCAGTGCATCTGGCCGGAAGGGGTGTATGGCATTACACCTTACTTCCGCAAAACTCATAACATAGCCTAGGATGCATCCATACGCCTCCCTGAAACAATCAACAGCTCATTTCCCGAGCTAACATGATCTCCATCGATCATAAACATAATCTCAATCAATCATTCAATCATGAATCGCAAACAAAAGGGAGACGCCGTAACCGATCACACTGTTACGGAAGTGTCATGCCATTGGTGCCGCAATGGCATGCCTGTGGTACCTCCACAGGTAGTTCACCTGGTAATTCTATCTCCTGTCTAACTACTAGGGTTCAAGCATAACAACAAGGCCTGAATAACATTTCAAAATTTATAATCCTTTCAATACAAAAAGGGCCACATTTCACAAGACAATATCACATTCACAAAAGCCATGAAAGTAACTGTTTTCCAAATATGTTTTCTTTTCGCAAATGTTTTAAGAGCGTTTTAAAAAAAACGATAATTGCTTTTGAAAAAGAAACTGACACGTGATATAAAAATTCACAGTCAAGTATTAGCATGCAATTCACACAACGAACAACTCAAGAGTAACGCTGAAAGAAGTACGGGATCCGTACCTTAATTGTAGCTTCGCAAAATCACGACGACAGACTGAATCCGCTACGAATTGCTTCGATCTATAGGAACGAACTTAAATTAGAACTCAGCTAGGTTGGTCTTCTAACTACTCAATCCCACTATTTTAATACATACTTTTAAATATAATAATTATTATTAAGTTCGGTTTACAATTATTGCTTGTTAAACTTAAAACGGTTCATTAGACATTATTAATCGAATTGATATTCCAATAATTAATTATATAATTTCTCTATACTTTAATCGGTATTCAACCGCATATAATTTTTGTGTATTTATTTTAATCTCATTGAACATTTAAATTAACTTATAAGAGAACCTTAATTAAATAATAAGTCATTTATATATTTATTCCATTTTAATCCTTTAATAACTAGTAATAACATTTAAATTGATATTAATCGTAAATATAATCGTGAATAATTAATTGATTTGTTACCCATTAATTATTTTATTTGGAATTGGTTCCATTATATTAGGTTTATTAAATGGGTTTAAAACTAATTATTAATTAATCAAAATAATGATTTTGTAAGAATTTTAAATATAAAACAAGATATTAGATTTATTAGTATTATATATATATATATATATATATATATATATATATATATATATATATATATATATATATATATATATATTTAATTATTTAAGTTTACGGGTCGGGTCGGGTTGGGTCATTTGACCCGTTTCCATTTCTTTTGCTTTTCCTTCTTCCCCTTTCTCAGACATAACCCACGCACACACACCATTCACCCACACCCACTCTCTCACCTCTTCCTCTCCCTACCCTCTCTTCTCTCTGCTCTCCGGCGACCGCCGCCGCCTCTCACCGGCGACCACCAACAGACACCATCGCCCTCTCCTCCATCTCCCCCTTGCTCACACTCTGTCTCTCTCGCCCTCGCAGACAACCACGACAACGACAACGGCAGCGCATAAACCCCTCTGCCGCCGCCGCCGCTGCCAACTCCGCCACCGACGCCGACATCACTACGTCTCCCTCTTCTTACTCGCTCGTTCTCGCTGCTCTCGGATCCCACACACTCATCTCTTAACGGCCGCCGCTGACCAGGATCATTTGGTGCGGCGCCGCCGGTCACGAACCACCACCATCACCGCCTCTCAAACCCAGATTTCAGGTTGGTTTTCTATTCTTGTATTAACATTTTAATTTGGTTTCGGATCCTTTGATTTCATTCACATATTTCATATTTAAAACAATCATAATCATACCTTAACAAGATTCTGATATTAAACAGAGATCATTACCTCGATTAGAAGAAAATCGTGAAAGATTGTTTGGTTTGATTCGGATGTCCTCCAACAATACACGAACGGCTGGCTACGGTTTCTGTCTCGATTAGGGTTTGGAATTAAGGTTATTGGTTTATAAATATTAGTTTAACCCTAATTACTGGATCGGGCTTGGGCTCATTTAGTTACAGTTTACTGATTATTAATTAAGCTCATTTAGTTCAATTATATTAACTGGAATTGTATATTGTATAGTTAGGTCCCTTTAATTTTGTTTAATTAAACAAACTATTGCTTTATTAATATTTACTAACTCTTATTTTGATTTTATTATTATTTAAATATTGTTACTTGATTTTCGGGTTAAAATATTGTTACTTGATTTTTCGGGTTATTATAACACTCACCACTTAAATTGATTTCGTCTCCGAAATCGCCATTTATTAAATTCGGGTTATTATAACACCTACCACTTAAAATGATTTCGTCCTCGAAATCGCCAAAACAAAGTTCATATCGCTATGATTATTGATACCTTTATTAGGTTTGTTATTATGTTTTAGATTAGTTGTGTGTTTTTAATTTTATGTGTTTTAAATTTTACGGTTATTACAACTTACCCAACTTAAAAAGGATTCCGTCCTCGGAATCAGCTAAAGAAACTAAGAAAAACTTAAATTATCGAATAGACGGGGATAACGCTTTCTGAACGACTTGCAACTGACGGCACATTGACTTCAAATCAATCTTCTCAACTCCATGGCCGAAACGATAGGAATAATGCTACTAGGCCGAAACCCCCGATAGGCACATTTCGGATCTTCAAGATCACCGAAGATAACGCGCATAGACATATGAATTAAACAAACAGTAAAAACATGATTCACGACACATGACAGACAATTAAGACACAGACAATCAATAACCACATAATTCTCCATGGGAGTAAAAATTGAAACCAAATCAAACGCTGAACAAAAGACGAAGAGATAATAGAAAGCGACGATAAACGTAAAGAACGAAAGAGTATGGAAATGACAAACAAAATCCTAACCCATGGTCTACCCAATCTCACAGGCCAAAGTCTATTGCTTACTAAGGAATCGCAAACCTGGCTCTGATACCAACTGTAACACCCCGATCCCGACTGGACCGACGATGTTAATTAACTACCTCAACTAACCAAAAACAAACTATAATATTTACTAAACTGTTAAAGCTTAACATAAATTTCGATTGATTTCAAGTATCAAATTAAAAGATAAATTAAAATTAAACATTAACTAATGATCATGATCACTGATACTAAAAATACTAAAATAGCTAAATCTAAATCCTCGAATAGCGGTCAACTCTCTGCACACTGCCCATCATCACCCCTGAGTACCTGCCGGAAGAAAGAACACAGCATGAGCCAAACGCCCAGTACGGAGATCGATTACAAGAGCAACGAATACGAATTCAAAGACTGAAGAATGTTTTGAAAATAAGTTTCTTTAAAAGGAAAGTTTTGAAAATGGTTTTTCTTTAAAACATAAATATCCACCTCCACACCAGATCAAACAAAGAATATAATGGCTGAAGCAACAAAGGGTTGGGTTATGTTTACCGAGCGGCCTAACATCATAAACAATAATCCATCTCACAATCACTCTCAAGACTACACTGAGTCGCGCCACATCAGTGCATCTGGCCGGAAGGGGTGTATGGCATTACACCTTACTTCCGCAAAACTCATAACATAGCCTAGGATGCATCCATACGCCTCCCTGAAACAATCAACAGCTCATTTCCCGAGCTAACATGATCTCCATCGATCATAAACATAATCTCAATCAATCATTCAATCGTGAATCGCAAACAAAAGGGAGACGCCGTAACCGATCACACTGTTACGGAAGTGTCATGCCATTGGTGCCGCAATGGCATGCCTGTGGTACCTCCACAGGTAGTTCACCCGGTAATTCTATCTCCTGTCTAACTTCTAGGGTTCAAGCATAACAACAAGGCCCGAATAACATTTCAAAATTTATAATCCTTTCAATACAAAAAGGGCCACATTTCACAAGACAATATCACATTCACAAAAGCCATGAAAGTAACTGTTTTCCAAATATGTTTTCTTTTCGCAAATGTTTTACGAGCGTTTTATAAAAAATGATAATTGCTTTTGAAAAAGAAACTGACACAAGATATAAAAATTCACAGTCAAGTATTAGCATGCAATTCACACAACGAACAACTCAAGAGTAACGCTGAAAGAAGTACGGGATCCGTACCTTAATTGTAGCTTCGCAAAATCACGACGACAGACTGAATCCGCTATGAATCGCTTCGATCTATAGGAACGAACTTAAATTAGAACTCAGCTAGGTTGGTCTTCTAACTACTCAATCCCACTATTTTAATACATACTTTTAAATATAATAATTATTATTAAGTTCGGTTTACAATTATTGCTTGTTAAACTTAAAACGGTTCATTAGACATTATTAATCGAATTGATATTCCAATAATTAATTATATAATTTCTCTATACTTTAATCGGTATTCAACCGCATATAATTTTAGTGTATTTATTTTAATCTCATTGAACATTTAAATTAACTTATAAGAGAACCTTAATTAAATAATAAGTCATTTATATATTTATTCCATTTTAATCCTATAATAACTAGTAATAACATTTAAATTGATATTAATCGTAAATATAACCGTGAATAATTAATTGATTTGTTACCCATTAATTAATTTATTTAGAATTGGTTCCATTATATTAGGTTTATTAAATGGGTTTAAAACTAATTATTAATTAATCAAAATAATGATTTTGTAAGAATTTTAAATATAAAATAAGATATTATATTTATTAGTATTATATATATATATATATATTTATTTATTTAATTATTTAAGTTTACAGGTCGGGTCGGGTCGGGTCATTTGACCCGTTTCCATTTCTTTTGCTTTTCCTTCTTCCCCTTTCTCAGACATAACCCACGCACACACACCATTCACCCACACCCACTCTCTCACCTCTTCCTCTCTCTACCCTCTCTTCTCTCTGCTCTCCGGCGACCGCCGCCGCCTCTCACCGGCGACCACGAACAGACACCATCGCCCTCTCTTCCATCTCCCCCTTGCTCACACTCTGTCTCTCTCGCCCTCGCAGACAACCACGACAACGACAACGGCAGCGCATAAACCCCTCTGCCGCCGCCGCCGCTGCCACCGACATCACTCCGTCTCCCTCTTCTTACTCGCTCGTTCTCGCTGCTCTCGGATCTCACACACTCATCTCTTAACGGCCGCCGCTGACCAGGACCATTGCGGTCGTCCCTGGTGCGGCGCCGCCGGTCACGAACCACCACCATCACCGCCTCTCAAACCCAGATTTCAGGTTGGTTTTCTATTCTTGTATTAACATTTTAATTTGGTTTCGGATCCTTTGATTTCATTCACATATTTCATATTTAAAACAATCATAATCATACCTTAACAAGATTCTGATATTAAACAGAGATCATTACCTCGATTAGAAGAAAATCGTGAAAGATTGTTTGGTTTGATTCGGATGTCCTCCAACAATACACGAACGGCTGGCTACGGTTTCTGTCTCGATTAGGGTTTGGAATTAAGGTTATTGGTTTATAAATATTAGTTTAACCCTAATTACTGGATCAGGCTTGGGCTCATTTAGTTACAGTTTACTGATTATTAATTAAGCCCATTTAGTTTAATTATATTAACTGGAATTGTATAATATATAGTTAGGTCCCTTTAATTTTGTTTAAATAAACAGTCCTTAGCATAAGCTTTGCAACTTAAAGCATCGGCCACCACGTTAGCCTTCCGGGATGATAAAGGATCTCACAATCATAATCCTTTATAAGTTCCATCGAACGTCTTTGCCTCATATTAAGCTCTTTCTGACTAAAAATATTTTTCAAACTCTTAGGCGGCGTTTGGTTCGCAGAATGTTTATTCCTAAAATGGAATCTGTCAAGGAATGGAATTCTGGAAGGAATGGAATCTATCGGAATATAAATGGAGGCCGGTGAAGATGAAGTCTAGGGTTTTGTTTTAAAACTGTTAAAATCTTTGGAATGGAATTTAAATTCCATGGCACTAACCCAAGGAAAATAGATTCCTTCAAAAGTGGTGTTTTTTCCTAAAAAAAGAATCTTCATTCCATTCCTTTTTACTGCCAAACAGCACATTGGAATGGAATTTTCATTCCAATTTCATCAAATTCCATCAGATTCTGTGAACCAAACGCCCCCTTATGGTCCATGTAGAGTTCACACTTAGGGTGTGTTTGGTACAGAGAAAAGAAATGAGGAGAAATGGAAATGGGAAAGAAATGGAATTGGGGAGAAATGGAAATGGTGGAGAATTGAAATTGTGTATCTTGTTTGGTATCAACAGAGAAATAAAGAGGAGAAATGGTGGCTCAGGCGGAGCAAAGACAAGACAGTCAATTCTCACCATTTCTTTACCAAATGGAGAGAATTGCATTTTCCATATTTAGCCTTCAAACAATTCCCAGATAATTCAATTCTCCGCCCACAAATTGAGAGCATTTCACCCAAACAAAAAAAACACACAATTCTCCCCCCCCCCCCCCCCCTCCTCAAATCTCTCTACCAAACAGCCCCTTAGTTCCATACAAATAATGTCTCCACAACTTCAAGGCAAATGTGACAACGGTCAACTCCAGATCATGAGTTGAGTAGTCTTTCTCATGCTGCTTAAGCTGTCTTGAGGCGCATGCAATAACTTTCCCACGCTGCATCAGTACAGCGCCTAATCCCAGCCTCGAAGCATCCGTGTGTACTACAAAGTCTTCATTGCCCTCCGGTAAGGCAAGTACTGGTGCTTCACTTAATGTCTATTTCAATGATTCGAATGCATTTCGCTGTTCATCTTCCCACACATATGGCACATTTTTCTTTGTCAATGCAGTCAACGGTACTGCAATCTTTGAGAAGTTTTTAATAAACCTCCGATAATAACCCGCCAATCCAAGAAAGCTTCTTATCTCTGTAGCATATCGAGGCAGCTCCCAATTCTTTATAGCTTCAACTTTAGCAGGATCTACAGAAATCCCAGCTCCCAAAATTACGTGTCCAAAAAACTGAATCTGTTGCAGCCAAAACTCACACTTTGAAAATTTGGCATACAACTTTTCCTTTCTCAACAATTCCAGCAACTCCTTCAAATGAACAGCATGCTCGGCCTCAGACTTCGAATACACCAAAATATCATCAAGAAACACTATCACCGATTCATCTAACATGGGTCTGCAAACCCTATTCATCAGATCCATAAAATCAGTCGGGGCGTTGATTAATCCGAAAGGCATAACCAGAAACTCTTAATGCCCATATCGAGTCCTAAATGTCGTCTTTGGTACATCCTCTTCCCGAACTTTCAACTGATGGTATCCCGACCTCAAATCAATCTTAGAGAAAACACTCGCCTCACGTAATTGATCAAACAAACCATCAATTCTCGGCAGTAGATACTTATTCTTGATAGTCAACTTGTTCACCTCACGGTAGTCAATGCACATTCTCATCGTGTCATCTTTCTTCTTCACAAACAGTATAGGGGCTGCCCACAGAGATGAACTCGGTCAAATGAAGCCCTTATCCAACAACTCCTGGAGTTGTTTCATCATTTCTTGCATCTTGGTCGGTGCAAGGCGATAATGAGAACGAGCTATCGGGGTAGCTCCAGGGATCAAATCAATTCGGAACTCCACTTGTCTCTCAGGTGGCACACCAGACAAGTCCTCTGGAGACACATCCGGGAATTGTGATACAACAGGCACATCGGCCACAGTTCTCTTCTCGGCCTTGGCATCAATAGCATATGCCAAGTAGGCATCACACCCCTTTGCAACAAGCTTTCGGGCTTTTTGCAATCGTTAACAAACACAGATCCCCGCTTCTCCTATCTTCGTATATGAAAATTTCTCGCCCCTCCAGTGTGGTTATCTTTATCATTCATTTCTTACAGACTATATGGGCTTCGTTTTCGATCAACCAATCCATCCCTACAATCACGTCAAACTCACTGAATTCTATCGGAATCAAGTCCAAATTGAAGACTACATCTTCAATCACTAAAGTGCAGTTACGATATACGTGATCTACTTTGACTAACGTGTTACTAGCAGTTTCAATGTCAAGTATAGCAGATAACTTAGGCAATGGCATAGAAAGTCGGTGAGCAATCATAAAAGACACAAATGATCTTTTGGCACCCAAATCAAATAGCACTCGTGCAGGCATGGATTTAACAATAAACGTACTCGTGACCACCTCCGGGTTTTCCCTAGCCTCTTCTGTTGTTATTTGGAAAGCACGAGCCGGTGCCCTTTGTGGCTAGTTTCGGCGATTGACTGAACCACCACTAGATCCCCCAGATGATCGAGTTGATGATGGAGCAGCAGCTATTGGAGCATTCTTTTCACAGTTTCTACTATAATGCCCCCATACCCCACACTTATGACAGGCATCTGCTTTTCGTGGGCACTCATTCTGGAAATAACCCAACTCTCCACAATAGAAACAAGTTCGTCCATTTACACACTTGCCGAAATGTTCCAGATGACACTTATTACAATACTGTGGCTCAGTGTTGATGGAGTACGCACGAGCCCGATTAGAAGATCCAGATGGACGATGGTAAGATTGCTGTGGTAAGTACTGTGACGAACGGGATGAACCAGAATATCCCCCTTCACGTTGGCGCTTTGGTGGTGACGGCTGTGTTGGGTTAGTAGAAGCAACAGTAGACCCAATGACATACCCAGACATAATCAAAATCTGCTCAACATTCCTGGCATCTTCCAGTAGGCCAGCGAATGTAGGGTAACAAACGTTGCTCATGACTCTTCTAATCTCCATATCCAGACCAGCCTCAAACCTGGTGAACTTTCTATCATTGGTATCAACTTGATGAGGCGCAAACAAACTCAGTCTCGTGAATCTCTACAGCATATTGGGACACAGACTTAGTCGCTTGCATCAGTGTCATGAACTTAGCTTCTATTCTTCGCCGTTCATCAGCCGGACAGTATTGCTGAGTAAATAGTTCAGTAAACTCAGCCCAAGTCATAAGAGAAACCTTCTCCAGTGTCAAAGCATCCACCATCGAGTTTCATCACATTACCGCATCCTTAGTAAACATTGCGGTGGCAAATCGGACCATGTCCTTCTCAGCACAATCGCTGATTCAGAATGTCCTTTCTGTGGCTGTTATCCATTCCAGTGCGGCAACAACATCTCCCAACCCATTGAATTCGACTGCTCCATTTCCTTTGAAATCCTTAAACCGACAATCTTTGGGCTTGTTAGATGACCCAGTGTTGTCATCTTGTTCATCATTATTGCCCTCTTTTTCCTTGTTCTTTCTCTTATCCTCCCTCCTCTTGGCTTCGGCCTCATCTCCAGCCCGAAATTGTTCTTAAATCATCTTATTCTACTCAGCCATCATGGCTAGCATCATCTCCCTTGTTTCTTGCGGTGTCATTCCTTCTCCAGACATGTTCTGAAAGTTGAAACATATAACTTATTTAGTAACATGTCATTTATTTAAAGACACCACCCATTGTCCCGTATGAAAGTCAATTTTCTATTATTACTAATCATAACCTATCTTCAGATCATTACTTAATAATACTACATATCATCACCTAATGTTTGAGACCAAGACCTCACGGACACTTGAATCTCAAACTACTGCTCTGAATCATTCCCTGTGACACCATTGCCACAATAACCACAATCATAACACCCAGGAGAAATCACCATACAAAAATCATTACATAATGATTTGATTACTTAATACAATGCGGAAGCCATAAAATACATAAATAAAATACAAATGTGTCATACACCCTATGGTGCTACAAGGTTCCAACACTAGTTTACATAATCAATACATAAGAGCAACCAATTATTTAGAATGGTTTTGCACCTTGCATTTAATTCCCAACATTTTTTAAAGTTTCATACGTTTCCTTTTTGGCCACCAAACATGATTAAAACGCATGTGATAAATTAAAATTTGTAACACAACTTCCAAATTTAATCGTTACTTTGATAATTCATCTTAATTAAAATTCCAATACAATCTTTGAGAGTCTATACATGATTACATATAATAAAAAACTTAAGATATTACACCCCTTTCTTTGTTTTAGATTGATTCAAAAAGAGTTTTAATAATTATAAAACATTGTAAGGGTATAATAATAAAGAACGAAGTTAATTTTCTCCCAATTTATATTCATTTCTATTTAAAAGTGTAAGAAAAAAATAATATCTTTACTTCCTTACTTCCTTTATTATTATTTTTTTCGTTTCTATTTTCTCCGTTCATTTCTTCATTTCTTTTTCCTTCCAAATTCGAGAAGTGAACGTAAATTATGTGTTCACTAATTAGATAAACATGAAATCATTTTCTTACTTTGAACTTGATTAATAATCAAACACAAAGGTCTGTTAGTCAACTCAACTGTTTATCTCTCTCTCTCTCTCTCTCTCTCTCTCTCTCTCTCTCTCTCTCTCTCTCTCTCTCTATATATATATATATATATATATATATATATATATATATATATATATATATATATATATATATATATATATATATATATATATATATAGGTTCAAATGACTACCGCCCATTATGCAGCGCACCAGAAGATACCACTCTTAAAAGTAATTTTTTTGAAAATTTTTAGGAACATGTTTTAATTAGCATTACACAGATGATATATAAATTTCACGCAAATCTGAACATTCTAAGTGCACGCATCACATAAATGCAAGTTCACATATATACAAAATTATGTAAGTGTGCATTCACATCACTTTTTAGGAGCTAGGAGATGTGAATGTATGTGAAATTTACATATGAACTTCATAATATTAATTAAAACATGTTTATGAAAGAAAAATAATATTCTCAATAAATTTTGTATATATGTGAACTTGCATTTATCTGATGTGTGATTTCATGCACTTAGAACGTTTGGATTTGTGTGAAATTTATATATCATCTGTGTAATGTTAATTTTAAACATGTTTATGGAAAAAAAAAATTTAAGAGTGGTTCTTTCGGTTGCGCTGTGTAATAGGTGGTACTCACTTGAACACGCACACAGACACACACACAGATTTATATATATATATATATATATATATGTTCAATTGAGAACTTTTGTGCATCGATGTGCAAAAGAACATATGACATCCATTAGATCAAAAAAAATGTATGGATTAGATTAAATGACAAAATTGTAGATAGTTAAACATTTTTATTCATCTTGTGCATTGCAAAACAAACATGGAATGACATTTTAGGGTATGTGCATACCTCATTAAATTTAATATTCTAACTAATAATTAAATAATAAATGCTAAAATAAATCTAATTGATACGTTTCCAAATTTAACAAAAATTACACAAATTCAAAAAAGATTATGGATACGTTAATGCATTTCATGTTCATTGTTCAATTTGTGATGCATCTCGACTTTATACAAATTCGTGATGCATCGATGTTAATCATCATTGTCGTTTTCATCGTTCGTCATCCTCTTCCATTATTCATCTATGCATCGTGTGCTGCTGTTATCCATCGTCATTCTTCATTATCATCAAGCTCATCGTTTATCATCCATGTTCATCATTCATCGTTGTTCATCATCCATCTATGCATCGTGTTGTTACTGTTATGCATCATCATATTCATCGTTCATCATCCATGTTCATCATTCATCGTCGTTCATGTACATCGTGTTTTTACCATATCGTTCATCATCGATTGAGAGAGGGGATCGTGGTGGTGGAGGAGAACCTTCTAGTGGCCGAAAGGGAGAGGGGAGACGCGAGATAGAGAATGAGAGATGGAACTGTGCCGGTGGTGATGTGCACCGCCGTGAGCGGCGGTAGTCCTTTTAGCGGCCGAGAGGGTTAGAGGGAGAGGCGAGAGAGAGAAAGGGAGATGAAATCGTGATGGTGGTGCACCGCCGTGGGCGGTGGTGGTCTTGCAACCTAAAGTGAGAGGGGGAGAGGAGACAGAAAGAGAGAGAGAGAGAGAGAGAGAGAGAGAGAGAGAGTGTGTGTGTGTGTGTGTGTGTGTGTGTGTGTGTGTATGTGTGTGAGAAAGGAGAGAGTGACAGGAAAAGTGGGAGTAATGTATGGAAATATAGATATTATTGATTTAGTTTCCGTATATTTAATTTCAATATATTTAGTATTCCTTAAATTCCTTTTGTGCACCATTGGCAGATTATTTAGTGCACAAAAGTTTTCCAAGGTTCCTTGCTGCATAAAAATTTTCAATTGAACCCCTATATATATATATATATATATATATATATATATATATATATATATATATATATATATATATATATATATATATATATATATATATATATATATATATATATATATATATATATATATATATATATATATATATGGGTGGGTTCAATGGAAAACCACTACGCACCTGAAAACTATGGAAACCTACGCACACCGTCCGATTTGGTGCATTTCACGAAAAATGCAGTGGCATGATCGTAAATAAGGTTATGCATCACGCGGGATTTTGATGCATTTGTGGTGGTGCAGTGCGGTTTTCACAAGTTTTCAGGTGCATAGTGGTTTTCCATTGAACCCCTCTCTCTCTCTCTCTCTCTCTCTCTCTCTCTATATATATATATATATATATATATATATATATATATATATATATATATATATATATATATATATATATATATATATATCAGATCATTGTAGAACCTAAATTTAATGTATAATTGTAAAACCAATATCGTTCATATATTATATTAATCTAATGGTCTAGATTAAAAGTACCAAGTGTGGAATTAGTGAAAAAAATTGGTATTAGTGATATTTTAATTTTAAAAATGGAAAACATTGTCAATAGCAAAAAGATTAAAATTAGCAAAAAAAAAATTTGTTTTCTTTAAATTAAAATAACATTAATATGATTAGTTTTTAAATCAAAAAAATTATAACATAAAAACGAGAAGTTTATACTCTTTAAAACAAGACCGCTCATGATATATATATTTTTTTTTAAAAATTTACGTGTTTATTTTTCGTAAATTTTTTTTACCCAGACCACTATGTAATATAACATATTAGGATCATTGAATGTCGAAGTAACAGTTTATATCGTATATTCAACGTCGAAGTAATATTTTATATATATATATATATATATATATATATATATATATATATATATATATATATATATATATATATATATATATATATATATATATATATATATATTTATATATATATATATATATATATATATATATATGTGTGTGTGTGTGTGTGTGTGTGTGTGTGTGTGTGCAACATTGCATATATATTCAATATAAAAAAGAGTCAAAATTAGTAGTCAAACTTTTACCCAGACGAGCATTCAATATATCATATCGAGATCATTCAATGTCAAAATAACTATTTATATCATATATTAAACGTCGAAGTAATACTATATATCATATATGCACAGTGGCGTAGCCAGAAATTTGATATAGGGGGGCCAAATTAATCAGTAGAATTCTAAATATGAATAAAGAACAAAATCGAAGATGGTTAGAATATAACATTCAATCCATTCATCACTTAGAAAGTTTTAATTGCACACGGCGTTCCTTTACATTTATAAAATCGTCCAAAATGGAATCTAAACTAAACGTGTTCGCAATATCTTTCTCAATGTAAAGAACTAGACTATCAGAAATAAAGTCGTCATCCATTTTATTACGCAATCTAGTCTTCACGATTTTCATGGCAGAAAATGCACGTTCAGTGGTTGCAGTGGATACCGGAAGTGTTAAAACAAGTCAAATCAATCTATCAACTAAATAATAGTGACTCGCTTTTCCAGTCTCTTCTAGTCTTTGACATAATTCAGCAATAGAGGACACTTTTCCCAACATCGAGTGGTCTTTCACGTCAACTTCAAAGTGTTTCAACTGAAACTCCAAAACATCCAATTCTTGTTCCGTGAAATCAAGGAAATTGTATTTCTTCGCAAGCTTGCAAACAGAATTTAAATTAAATGATTTATACCCCTCTCTTGAATCTAAAGCGGATCTAAGTTCCAAAAGTTCCACAACTCTTTCATTAAACCTCGATTCAATTTCTTGTAACTGAAAATCAATGGTTTCATTATATATATCAAAATGGTAGTGATGCTCCGTACTGACGTGATCTCGCTTCCTGCTGCTTCTTCCTTCAAAATAAGGGGCTTCAAAATTAGGAATATCAACTTCATGCTTCTTACAAAAATCAATAACGTCGCCAAGAAAAGAATCCCATTTGTTATCTCTAAGGCTTTCAATAAGTTTTCTTGTATGTGACACCATTTGAATTGCAGTAACAATGTCTTGAGACCTTTGTTGCAAAGCTTGGCAAAGAGCATCAGTGATCCCTAACATCTCTTTCATCATATGTAAGATGAAAACAAACTCAAAAGATGCCATTCTTTTTAATGCTGTGCTAGCATCACCTTTTGTTTTCTAGTTTGAACCATCTCTTTTGACATTCTCTAAAACTGTACAAGTTGGATTGTACATTCGAAGTAGACTGCTAATTGAAGTAAAATGTGAGCTCCAACGAGTATCTCCAGCACGTTTCAATGTGCCAATTTGATTAGCCCCTCTACCAGATTCGAGTTCACCACATTCTAACAATTCAGCAATTTCAATCGCTTGATCCGCTTGTAATTCATCATGTCGTTTACAAGAAGCACCAACTGCATTCACAATGAAAGATAAATTCAAAAAGATTTCATGTACAGGATGTACCTCTCTTGCTGCTGCAACCAAAGCTAGTTACAACCGATGGGCCATACAATTAATGTATATAATAAGCACATGGATTATCCTTAAGAAATAATGCTTGCAATCCTTTCCATTCACCTCGCATGTTGCTAGCTCCATCATATCCTTGGTCACGAATATTCTCAAGGGCAAACTGATAGGAAGAAAGAGTTGTGCAAATTGAAGAATATAAAGTAGCAGATGTTGTGTCTTTGACCTGGATAAGATCAAAAAATCGCTCTTGTATTAACCCTTTACGATCAACAAACCGAAGAACAATGGCCATTTGTTCTTTCTTACTTTCGTCACTTGCCTCATCCACGATTATACAAAACTTGGAATTTCCAATATCTTCAACTATCTTCTTTCGTACTTTCTCAGAAAAAACATTCAATATTTCTTTCTGAATTTCTGGTGAAGTGTAACTTGCATTCCTGGAGCATTCTCTAATACAACACTTGCAACTTCATCATTGTATGAAGCGGTGTGCTTAATCAACTCAATGAAGTTACCACAATTTTTTGAATCAATGCTCTCATCATGGCCTCTGAAAGAGATCCCCTGAAATGAAAGAAAACGAACAACATCTATTGATGTTTTCACTCTTAACCTATTCTTTTTTATTTGTTCCGTGGATTGTCTTTGCATCACTTTATCAATATGTCCCGACTGATTCATCAAAGCATCACAAAGTCTCACTGCATTATGATGTTGAGAATTTGGTCCATCTCCGATATGTTTCAAAAATGAACAAGATCTCCCTTTAACTTTCGTCCAATTTTTATAACCATTCATCGTAAATGCATCTTGACTATGATGAGAATTCGGTTCATCCAAAAAAAGATAGAAATAAAAACAATATGCTCTATCTGTAGTTTGAGAATACTCAAGCAAAGGGAATTCGGCATACCATTTAGCTTGAAAACGACGCGGATGACTTTTTGGTCCACTTGCAGGATATCTAGCCAACATGAGTTGATGAGGCCCAGATCTCAAGTAAGCTCGTCTAATTTCATCTCGCATATTAATAGGGTATTTCCACATTGGAAGGAGTAGTCCGGGGTCATGTTCGATCGATGAATATGATGGATTTTCAATCGGTGGAGATGGTGGAGGTACAACATGCCTTGGTGAAGAATGATGGTTTACATCCCTTTGAGAAGACAACAGTTGATTCTCATTCATTGGGGTTTCTTGATTTTGACCTTCTATTGTGGTATCCTCTTCTACTCTTGGCAATACTTTTCTTGCAAAAAATGAATCTAATCTTTTTTGCTTTTTCATTGTGATTCTACAAATTCATAAGTCGTCACTTAAATTTACTAAACAAACAAATTAACAGATAAACACCTTGACTATTCACCTTAACTATTTAACATATTAACAGATTACAGAATAACAGCCTAAGTGCCTAACAGGATATATAATCAAAGAAATTTTATGTCACGAAATCACGATTTCATAACATTTCCTTGATTTCACAGAACACATATAAACTGATTTCACAGATTACAAAACACGATTTCATAAAATCCTCTTCTACAAATTCATAACACATATTAACTGATTTCACGGTCCCACAGATTACAGAATAGTAGAATACGATTTCATAACATCCTCTTCTACAAATTCATAACACATATTAACTGATTTCACGGTCTCACAGATTACAGAATAGTAGAATACGATTTCATAACATCCTCTTCTACAAATTCATAACACATATTAACTAATTTAGTAATTTTATGTTCAAAGAAATAACCTGGGCTATAGGAACAAGGGGTGCTGTCACGAACTCTACTTTAGATCCTTTTCTTGTGCAAATATCTGACTCTCTAATCTCTATTATCTTCTTGTGTGTCACCGTCACGAACTGTCGTTCATTGGAGATGACCGAGACATGCTTCATCGTCATCACGATTCACTGATATAGAGACAGATTCGGGAAATCAAATAGTCGCTAGCTAGCCTCTTCGTTTTTTGGAGATTGGAACTTGGAAAGTTGAAAGAATGTTGATTTTTGGATCAGAATAGCTGAACAGAAGCGTCGCACACAGTGAATGAGGCGGCACTCTGCAGGCGCACAAGAAAAAGACAGAAAAGAAAGATGGGAAATTGGGAACTGATTCAGGTTTTGGGCCTTTTGCATACATTTGTAATTTCATTTTTGGGCTAAACCTAATTTATGTATGGGTTTCAATATTGTAGGGAGGGCCAAATATATAAAAGGATATATATATATATATATATATATATATATATATATATATATATATATATATATATATATATATATATATATATATATATATATATATATATATATATATATATATATATAGGTTCAAGATCCATGGAAAACCATCTTTGACTGGAATACTGGAAAACCATATTAAATGAACATGTTCATTACGGTAAAATGTTAAATTTAATGCACAACTACAATATACACATGTTCAAATGTGCATTTTTATTGACTAGTTCACATCTTGTACATGTTCATTAAGATAAAATATTCTATTACATGCAAAATAACAATATGCACATGTTCAAATATGCAATATGCATGAACATGTGTATATTACGCATTTTTGCATGAAATTAAACATTTTGTCCTAATGAACAAGTAAATGATATGAATTAGTTAATCATAATGTAAATTTGAACGTATGTATATTATAATTTTTCATGAAATTTAACATTCTATCATAACGAACATGTACATTTGATATGGTTTTCCAGTACTCGAGTCTAATATAGTTTTCCATGGATCTCGACCCTATATATATATATACATATACATATATGTATATACATATACATATATGTATATACATATACATATATGTATATACATATACATATATGTATATACATATACATATATGTATATACATATATGTATATACATATACATATATGTATATACATATACATATATGTATATACATATACATATATATGTATGTATGTATATATATATATATGTATGTATATATATGTATATATGTATACACACACACACTAAAGGGCTACAGTATCTTTGGGGGAGGCCATGGCCCCCCTTACTACACATGTACCTAATCCAACATTGCATATACATTTACTATTAAAACAGTCAAAATTAATAGTCAATCTTGGTGGGCTACCTTAATTTAATGTTAAGGGTTTCATATATATCATTCCAAAACTTTATAATATCATATATGTCCGACTTTAAATTTTTATATCATATATATCCCTCCTAAACTTCATAATATCGTATATACCCAACTTAAGTTATTAATATCGCATATATCCCTCTTAAACATTATTAATATCGTATATACTCAAATTCAATAATTTAATTATTTTTAAAACTCATAATTAATATTACCTATTAACTAAATGACCATTACACCCTTATTTATTTACTTATTTAACTAAACTTCATAATGTCAAATTTACTCAAACTTTAATTAATTCTTAATCTTTATTTTTTTTTTTAACTTTTACTATATAAATTATTCCTCGTAAAATAGATTTACATTAAAAAAATATAAGTATCGAGAAGTTTTGGTTTGTCTGAAAAAATTAATTCTTTAATAACGAAAATAACCCTATATTAGACATATATTTTTACTAATCACA